>LGRX02016155.1:0-12383 GCA_001247695.2 Cymbomonas tetramitiformis
GCCAGCTGCCCCCACCCCCTGCAGTTGTGCACATGCCTATCATTACACGATCGTACACAATGAAAGCCGTGCATGCTTTGCCCGTGCAGTGCCCTCGCAGGTGTGTGATGGCTGCCCTTGAATAGTTCCTAAAACGCGAGAACTCCGTAAGTTCGCGCGATATAGGAACCATCCGAGGCCAGCTGTCCCCACCCCCTGCAGTTGTGCACATGCCTATCATTACACGTACACAATGAAAGCCGTGCATGCTTTGCCCGTGCAGTGCCCTCGCAGGTGTGTGGTGGCTGCCCTTGAATAGTTCCTAAAACGCGAGAACTCCGCAAGTTCGCGCGATATAGGAACCAAACAGTACCGAGGCCAGCTGCCCCCACCCCCTGCAGTTGTGCGCATGCCCATCATTACACGATCGTAAACAATGAAAGCCGTGCATGCTTTGCCTGTGCAGTGCCCTCGCAGGTGTGTGGTGGCTGCCCTTGAATACTTCCTAAAACGCGAGAACTCCGCAAGTTCGCGCGATATAGGAACCATCCGAGGCCAGCTGCCCCACCCCCTGCAGTTGTGCACATGCCTATCATCCCCCGTGCGTACACAATGCAAGCCGTGCAGGCTTTGCCCGTGCAGTGCCCTCGCAGGTGTGTGATGGCTGTCCTTGAATACTTCCTAAAACGCGAGAACTCCGCAAGTTCGCGCGATATAGGAACCAAACAGTACCGAGGCCAGCTGCCCCCACCCCCTGCAGTTGTGCGCATGCCCATCATTACACGATCGTAAACAATGAAAGCCGTGCATGCTTTGCCTGTGCAGTGCCCTCGCAGGTGTGTGGTGGCTGCCCTTGAATACTTCCTAAAACGCGAGAACTCCGCAAGTTCGCGCGATATAGGAACCATCCGAGGCCAGCTGCCCCCACCCCCTGCAGTTGTGCACATGCCTATCATTACACGTACACAATGAAAGCCGTGCATGCTTTGCCCGTGCAGTGCCCTCGCAGGTGTGTGGTGGCTGCCCTTGAATAGTTCCTAAAACGCGAGAACTCCGCAAGTTCGCGCGATATAGGAACCATCCGAGGCCAGGTGCCCCACCCCCTGCAGTTGTGCACATGCCTATCATTACACGTACACAATGAAAGCCGTGCAGGCTTTGCCCGTGCAGTGCCCTCGCAGGTGTGTGGTGGCTGCCCTTGAATACTTCCTAAAACGCAAGAACTCCGCAAGTTCGCGCGATATAGGAACCATCCGAGGCCAGCTGCCCCCACCCCCTGCAGTTGTGCACATGCCTATCATTACACGTACACAATGAAAGCCGTGCATGCTTTGCATGTGCAGTGCCCTCGCAGGTGTGTGATGGCTGCCCTTGAATAGTTCCTAAAACGCGAGTTGAATAGTTCCTAAAACGCGAGAACTCCGCAAGTTCGCGCGATATAGGAACCATACAGTACCGAGGCCAGCTGCCCCCACCCCCTGCAGTTGTGCACATGCCTAACATTACACGATCGTACACAATGAAAGCCGTGCAGGCTTTGCCCGTGCAGTGTTCTCGCAGGAGTGTGGTGGCTGCCCTTGAATAGTTCCTAAAACGCGAGAACTCCGCAAGTTCGCGCGCTATAGGAACCATCCGAGGCCAGCTGCCCCCACCCCCTGCAGTTGTGCACATGCCTAACATTACACGATCGTACACAATGAAAGCCGTGCATGCTTTGCCTGTGCGGTGCCCTCGCAGGTGTGTGATGGCTGCCCTTGAATAGTTCCTAAAACGCGAGAACTCCGCAAGTTCGCGCGATATAGGAACCATCCGAGGCCAGCTGCCCCCACCCCCTGCAGTTATGCACATGCCTATCATTACACGTACACAATGAAAGCCGTGCATGCTTTGCCCGTGCAGTGCCCCGCAGGTGGCATGTGGCACGTGTGGGTGGTACGTTTATGCATAATTTGACGAATTTTCGAAAAAATGACATTTAGAAGTGTTAGAAGGTTGGAGAAGTTTGGAGAAGGTTTGGACAAACTCAAAAATGTAAAATTTTGACATTTCGGGTTTTGGAGTAGCCGTGCGGGGCCATTTCGTTTACTGCAAATACCAGGGAATCAAGTTGTGCACATGGAATGCTTGCGCGACACATTAATAAGTTTATAAAAGGCCATTACAAGGTTTGGGAAGGTGCAACATGATAGTAGAAGGCAGTTAAAGGTTGCATGTCCAATATTCTAGGGTTTTAGGGTTGCTGGCGGGGTGGTGTGGGTGAAATATTAGTTGTGAGAGGGGGTTCGGCGTGTGCGGGGTCCGCTATAAAGTGCACAATTTCGGGAAATGATGATATTACACGGTTTGATATTTTTGGAGAAGTTTGGAGAAGGTTTGGACAAACTCAAAAATATGAATTTTGACGTTTAGGGTTTTGGAGTAGTCGTGCGGGGCCATTTTGGTCACTGCAAACGGCAGGAAATCGAATTTTGCACTTGGCATGCATGCGCGGCATATGAATGTGTCGCTACAAGGCCAATAACAAGCGGGAAATTATATTGTATGATTTAATATTTTTGGAGAACATCGGAGAAGGTTCGTAGAAACAAAATAATGCAATATTTTGATATTTTGGGTTTTTCAGGAGCCGCGCGGGACCAATTTGTTCACTGCAAATATCAGGATGGTTGCCGTGTCATGCACACGGCCGATGTTTTGAAAATAAAGAGCAATTCAATATGCAAGTGCATTTCCATGCTTATATTCCAATGTTCATACACAATCTAATGTATGAATACTTGCAAGTGACATAATTACCGTAGTGTCAGGTTATTAGAGTTATGCAAAAATTGCAGCTTACTGTAGCACGAAGCACCAAGATGCGGCTCTCGGGACAGCTCAAATAGCACTTTTAGTTAGGCAAACGATTTCTAAGCTAGCGCCTGTCGAACAGCTCTTCCAAGGAAACACGTGAGCGTGAAGCCCCACGAGCAAGGTCCTGCAATTGATCCGCGGTCAGGGTGAAAAGCTGCTGTGCTGGTTGGGCGAGCTGCTGTGGTTGGGCGAGCACCTGCGGTTGCGCGAGCAGCTGGGGTTGCGCGAGCAGCTGCGGCGGTTGCGCGAATAGCTGGGGTTGCGCGAATAGCTGGGGTTGCGCGAGCAATTGTGGTTGCAGCTGGTAGGATTGCTGAAGCTGCGAGAGCTGCTGGAGCTGCTGAAGTTGTTGCAGCTGTTGAAGCTGCTGGAGTTCTTGCAGCTGTTGAAGCTGCTGAGGCTGCTGCACCGGTTGAAGCTGTTGGGGCTGCAGCAACGGTTGAAGCTGCTGGAGCTGCTGCATCTGTTGAAGCTGCTGGGGTAGCTGCACCTGTTGAAGCTGAGACTGGGGCGGCGAGAGTTGCTGCAGCTGCAGGGGCTGCGAGAGTTGCTGCAGCTGCAGGGGCTGCTGCGGCTGTTGCAGCTGCTGGGGCGGCAGCACCTGTTGAAGCTGAGACTGGGGCTGCGGGAGGTGCTGCAGCTGCAAGGGCTGCTGCGGTTGTTGAAGCTGCTGAGGCGGCAGCACCTGTTGAAGCTGAGACGGGGGCTGCGGGAGTTGCTGCAGCTGCAAGGGCTGCTGCGGCTGTTGAAGCTGCTGAGGCGGCAGCACCTGCTGAAACTGCTGGGGCTGCAGCACCTGATGAACCTGAGCCTGTGACTGTGGGAGTTGCTGCAGGTGCTGGGCCAGGAGGAGTTCCTCCTGCTGCTGGGCCTGCGGGACGCCCTGACGAACTGCTTCCAGACCTGAGATCTCACCCTCCGTCCCTTGCTCCGCCGTGGGCGTCGCCGACGCCACAGGTGCCGGACGCGGTTCCTCGGAGGCCGGCACTTGCGGCAGGAGCGTCTCAAAACTAGCGCGCTCCAGCTCTAAGCGCCGGTCCAGTGCGCTCTGCTGTCTCTGCTCCAACGCTTCCAAGCTCCGACCAAACTCCTCTCCCTGCTTCCTCAACAGCTCCTCCAGCTGTTCACTCGTCACGCCCACCTGCACAGGTCCACTTCTTCCTTCCTCTACATACACCTGCGCCGCCTGTGATAGTGACAGCACCCCACTGCCGACACTTGACCTCCGGCCTCGAGAACGACCACCTCCAGCTTTCCCCGTGCCTTTCCCCGTGCCAGCATCAAGTGCCCTACCCGACACGTCGCTCGGTGCTTGGCTCCCCCTTCGGTGTGGAACGGCCAGGTGCGCAGGCGCGGCAACCCGCTTCTGCAAGGTGTGGCCGTCAGCCAAATCCGACCTCATGCGCTTCCTTCCTTTCACCGCCTGAGACGCAATTGTCTCAGGCGGTGCAGCATCCTCCGTGACCGTATCCCCCTCGGAACCCGCGCCCCCACGGCTAGGGGCAATGGATGCCGCGTCCTTGTCGACGAAGAGGTAGTCGTCACGGGTAACGCTGGGTCCTAACTCCACCCGGTCCGCCGTATTGACCTGCCTCAACGGGGCCGTGACGGACACGCCCTCCTGGAAGCCCTTCGTTTTTTCCACGGCAATCTGTTGAGGCACGAACTTCCGGAGGACCTGGAACACTTTGTCGATCTGCTCGTTGTCACGGAAGTAAGCCTCCCCTCGGGCTTTGTCCGTTACGCCCACGTTCAGCTTGTTCATGCGGAAGGTGTGAAACATCTCCGGGTCGGCGTTCGGCCCATCGATTGGCCCCCCGCAATGGACAAACCACCCTTTATTCTTTATGTGCAGGATTGCGCCTACCACATACCCCCCCGAGTGACCCTGGTGAAACACCACTCCGCCGTACGAGAATTTCCCGTTCGATTTCTCGGCGTATCCCTCCTTCCCACCAAAGCCGTCGCCATACACATACCGCGGCCTAAAGTTAATGTACTTGTTGTACGAGTGAACACGTTGCGGCAGATCCAGGTCCTCCCACCGAGGCTTCCGCTGATGGCCACCTACGGGCAATGCCTGTGCGGGAGTGTTCGTGGGTTGCTCCGCCGATCCCAACGGCGCGTCCGGTACCACCCCCGCGGTCTCGGGTGCGGGCACCTCCGTGCTCGTGGGGGCGGGAGCATCCGCGGGTTGAGCCGCCGCTCCCGACGGCTCCTCTACACCCCCCGCAGGTTGCTCCGCCGATCCCGACGGCGCGTCCGGTACCACCCCCGCGGTCTTGGGTGCGGGCACCTCCGTGCTCGTGGGGGCGGGAGCATCCGCGGGTTGACCCGTCCCTCCCGACGGCGCGTTCACTACCAGCCCTGCGGTGTCGGGTGCGGGCACCTCCGTGCTGGTGGGGGCGGGAGCATGCGCGGGTTGCTCCGTCCCTCCCGACGGCTCCTCTCCACCCCCGCGAACGCCCTCGGGTGTGGCCGCTTCAAGGGGTGGGGGAGCCGATGCCGAGAACTCCGAGAGCATGGACAAGGCAGGTGCCGGAGTGTCCGCGGGTTGCTCCGCCGATCCCGACGGCGCGTCCGGTACCACCCCCGCAGTCTTGGGTGCGGGCACCTCCGTGCTCGTGGGGGCGGGAGCATCCGCGGGTTGAGCCGTCCCTCCCGACGGCGCGTTCACTACCAGCCCTGCGGTGTCGGGTGCGGGCACCTCCGTGCTGGTGGGGGCGGGAGCATGCGCGGGTTGCTCCGCCCCTCCCGACGGCCCCTCTACACCCACCCGAACGCCCTCGGGTGTGGCCGCTTGAACAAGGGGCGGGGGCCGCGCCGACGGCACCGCAAGCAACGGCAAACTGTTCTCGAGCGCGCCTTCCAGCAGCATGGCACCATGTTTTGCGAGGTTCACAGCGTCTCTCTCGGCTTGGGAGGTTGGGTAGACCGTGCGCTTCGCCATGCACTCCGGCCTACCACAATTGTTCACCTCTTCAATGCCTTTGGCTACCATGCACACGTTATGGTAGCTAGCCTTGCAGTGCGAGCACCTGTGGACACCACGTGCATCGTCCTTCTCGCATATGAAGCAGGACTCATCTGGTGCTGGCGGTGGGGGTGAGGGCGGAGCCGTGGCGAGCCCACCTAATTCATAGAACACCAAAACCAAGCACGTTTACACAAGTAGGACGAGAAACATAAATAGAACTAAAAACTCATTACAACGTTATATTATTGGACCACTTTGAAAAATGTGCTCACCAGCGTCGCCGGTCTTCAGCGCGCTAGTAGGCCAGTCCAAGGACTTTCTTCGAGAACTCTGCGCTTCCTTGGCCAAGCCCGCCAACGCGCGGGGAGCGTCAATTGAGGCCAGCGTTTTAACGGTGGCCTCGGTGGCATCTTCCGCCACTTCACTAGCAGTACACTCTGATCGCTGCTCGCACTCCTTGCGCCCACAGTTCTTTTGATTTGTGAGCAAACCACAATCGCCAGTCCCGAATTTTCGCTGACATGAAGGATGGAAACCACCTCCACAAACACCACAAGTCATGATGCTCGCGCTTTTCTTGCAATAAACGCACTTCCCCGGCCGAGGACCACACTGCTTGCATATTACTCCAACCTCCTCATTGCTAGAACACGCGAAATGAAAGTAGCCCTGGCACGTCTTGCATTGGATTTTCGGTACAATAGTTCTCGGGACCGCACAATCGCGGACCACACATTTCACTACATTCTCTTCTTTCTTCTTCGCAATAGCTTTCACAACAGCCTGTTTTCCACGGTTCGCCCCCATGTTTCTGGGGCAAGGTGTTAACGTGCTACTTACTCTTAGGTTTCAGGAGCATAAGTCAATTCAGTAAAGGCGGAGTCTTGGGCCTTCAAGTCCGTCCAGAACTCCAAAGCGCCACATCACCATGCACATACAAATATCCCACGCAAAAATATTTCGCTGTGGAACCCTAACAGATTTGGAGTCCGTCGATAAAACTTGATCGAACTCCAAAGCGCCACATCACGATGCACACAACATTATGTCACGGATATAAATTATGATGTGGAGCGCTGACAGATTTGGAGTCCGTCGATAAAACTTGATCGAACTCCAAAGCGCCACATCAAGATGCACATAACATTATGTCACGGATATAAATTATGATGTGGAACGCTGACAGATTTGGAGTCCGTCGATAAAACTTGATCGAACTCCAAAGCGCCACATCACGATGCACACAACATTATGCCACCGATATAAATTATGATGTGGAGCGCTGACAGATTTGGAGTCCGTCGATAAAACTTGATCGAACTCCAAAGCGCCACATCAAGATGCACATCACATTATGTCACGGATATAAATTATGATGTGGAACGCTGACAGATTTGGAGTCCGTCGATAAAACTTGATCGAACTCCAATGCGCCACATCACGATGCACACAACATTATGCCACCGATATAAATTATGATGTGGAGCGCTGACAGATTTGGTGAACTCCAAAGCGCCACATCATGAAGCACTTCACGCCATTTCGAAGTGAAACGCGTTCGTATTCTTCAAGAATGTGACCGGTGATGGAAGTGCGAGGAAGCTCATGCCCTCGCACGAATATATTTCATGTATATTTGATATGTGGTTAGCGTGGTAGAAACGACAACGATATGGGTGGGACGAAGCGGCGCCCCAATCCGACAAGCTTCAACGGTGCGGTTGTACTTTATTTGTAAAGAGCCCGAAGCTATTATGAACTATTATGATCTGTGACAAAATGCGTGAGAACGACTGTTGAGGAGTGCGCATACCTTTTTGTAGCAGGGGTGCACATCGTGGAAGGCCACGTGAAGTTCACCGTGGTTCAGGATGATCGACGTTGGCTACTAGGGCAGTTATGTGGAATCATGCATGTCATTCTAGCTATGAGCGTCTTTTTAGCTTTGTGCGGCTCAGACGCGAGCTACAATCCTGGACCAGACTGGGATATCCCGCCAATTCTTATGGACTTGCTACCTCTTCTAGTAGAAGTAGGCGACTCCGCACGCACCATACCTCTTGGAGTGTGGCCCCTACCGCAAGAAGCTATGCCGACGCTTCGACACTTGGTTACCAAGTTGGATTCGGTGTGCGATATTTGGGCATCTGCACGAGCTGAGGCGACTTCCACGCCCTTGCGCAATTGTCAGATTCCTGACAGCTCAGACAAAGAGGAATGTTCTTCTCCGGACGAACTGGACACTTCGCGCGAAGTGTCCAAAGGAGGGATAGAGGGGCAAGAAGATGGTTTGCGTCGGTCGCTGACACGTCACGAAGTTGACAGACCACAGGAATACACGCCACTGAAGCGAGGAAACAGGAACCACTGGATAGGGAAGATGAGCGAGATTTTTAGTAGGTCCCCAAACCGCATCGCTTCAGCGGTGAGGGGGTACATTGAAACGCTGCCAAAGGAAGTGGCAGTAGGTGTACTGCAACGCTGTCGCGCAGCGTTGTTCGGTGATACAGAAATGGCGAAGACCAAAGCTATGGACTGCATTCTAGAAAACCTGGTTGCGGTCTTTGGGGCGCTGTCGAGTAGGAATTCTAACTTGAACGAGGAGCACAAGCTTGCAGTGGCGGCCGCAGTGTTTGGCGAGAACATGCAAGAGGGGCAAGTGTTAACCGCAGCGACAACAATGTTAGGCGTGCATAAGCGTGTAGGATATGCGGGCATCACGGGGCATAAAAACATGCTGGCGGGTGCGAGGGTGGGCAATGCCGAGCGTGCACGAAGGAGCTTGCACGTGGGTGTGACGCGCCCCAAGCGACGTGGGCGTCGTTCAGTGTGCATGGCGGAAGCCACTTGTGCACTCATCCGCGACTTTTGGTTGCACCCGGACAACACGCGCGTGAGTCCTTGTAAGAAGGACGTGGTGTTGGTGCCAAGAGATCCACACACGGGGAAGCTTAAGACGCCCCGTGAGTACGTTAGCAAGCATTGGCTTGAGGCTTCGCAACTAGTGGTGTACCGGAGATTTGTGGCGAAATATCCAAGCGTGAAGGTGGGGCAAAGGTCGTTTGAGAAGGCGGGAGTTTGCAAACCGCACAATGTGGTACGGTTGACAAGAAGGGACAACATCTCTTGTTGTTGTAGGTATCACGAGGACATGCGCATGGTGCTTAAAGGGTTCGACGAAGCACGGGAGGCGGTGCACAAGAAGTGCCCGTGCAAGGATAAGAAGTGTTGCCCCCGAGTGCCACGGACGGCGGAGGAAAAGAGGGAGAGCGCGGTGGGTGCGCCGACGGGGCAAGTGTGTGGCATCGTGAAGGCGGGGAAGTCTACCTCCACGTTCGCGGAGAGTCTGTTGTGCCCGCGTGAAGGGGATAAGCACCGCATAGAGTGCCTGTTGCAAACCTGCAAACAGTGCGGAGGTTTGAAGAACTTTAAAGTGTGCGAGAAGGAGGTGCAATATGCGGAGGAGGTGAGGTGGTCGTGCTATGAGACTCTGAGTACGGGCAAGTACGACGACGAAGGGAAAGAGGTTAGGAGGTTGCAGTTTTTGCAGAAGAAGACGAAATTGGGGGCGTTGATATCTAAGCTGCAAACGTTGTTGCTGGGGCACGAACCGGGGAAGTCGCCAAACTGTCGGTGCAATGGACGCTTTCTGTGCGAGGACGCGGCGTCGGAATCGTGGAAGTGGCGGAGGCTAAATGGCGTCGGGGACTGCCCGTTTTTGCGTCCCTATGCTTACCATACATTCATGGCCTTGCACCAGCACCGTCAATTTAAGACGTGTATCACGGATTTGCCGTTGGGGCATACGGCGTGGTGTTTCGACTTCTCCGAGAACCATTCGTTGAACATCCCGAGGGAAGTTCAGAGTTTGCACTGGGTGGTGAAGCAGGCTACTGTGTTGGTGTGTGTATTATGGCGGCACGCGTGCAAGGAAGTCGATGGGGTAGAGTCCACGGCGGAGAACCCGGTTGTGATAAAGGACTATGTGTACTTTATCAGTGATGACCGCAAGCATGATCACAGATTCATTCAGTACATGCGAGAGGTGATCATCAAGGAGTACTTTGAGAAAAGGGGGATTCCGAAGCCAATATTTATTCACGAATGGGCGGATGGTTGTGCGGGGCAGAACAAGTGCGCGGCGGGATTCGCGGACGTGGGAAACAGCAAAATGGAATGGTCGCTGGGGATTCCTTGTCAGCGGAACTTCTTTGAGACGGCGCATGCTAAAGGGGAGCAGGACGGAGCGGGGGCACACGTGAAGCATGCAGCGGCGGTGGCGGTAATTTCGGAGGGTGACAAATGGTATGGGAAGATCTTGTGTGCGGCCGATCTCTATGCTTTTTGTGTGGAGAGGTTGCGCACACGCGCGGACACCAGCTACACGAAGTCGAGGGCCGCATTCAATCAACGATTTTTTTATCTAGTTCCCGAGGACGCGACGAAAGAGGTGGCGGGAGGTTTGTCGGCGGTTGATCACACGGCGCGCATCGCATACAAATCTTTGGAGCGCACTTTGCAACTGCATTCGGTGCGATCGGGCGTGGAGGGGAAGTTGCTGGTGCGCGACAGGACATGCTATTGCGTGTCATGCTATGCAGAATGTGTGTCGTCCATGCCGACGTCCGAGAACTGTTTGGAGAGCTCGCATGTGGATTTGTGGAGGGAGGTGGAATTGACGCCCGCAACGGGTGCGGACGCGGCAAGGGTGCGGGAGTTGGTGGAGGAGTATGCGAGTGATGTGAGTGTAGCGGTGCGGCGCGGATGCATCATCGCGGTCCACCGAGACCCGGCGGACCGCACACACGCCTACTACTTGGTGAAGGCGTTATCCGCCGTGACGGAGGTTGGACCTAGGGGGCGCCGAGATGACTATGGGCAATATTTTGCCCCGGGAGAATTTGTGGTTTCGGGGAGGTACTTTGAATGGGAAGATGCCGATGTGAGAGATGACTACATACTAGACACAAGTAAAAAGTGCTTGATCTCTTGTGAAGCCGTGCGTGCAACCGATGTGCGCCTAGTTAAAAGAGGGGATGTGTACAAGATGCCTGCTGCCGAGCATGAGCGCGTGTTATCACTGTTGTAATTTTTGCATTCAAATATATAGTATGGGATTTGGCATTCACAATGCAATAATGATAACATTTTTTGCATATTTATGCTCAAGCATTTGAACAAACTTGGGGCATCACAATTTTGATGTGACGCGCATGCATGCCAAGTGCAAAACATGATTTCCTGCGGTTTGCAGTGCCCAAAATGGCCCCGCACGACTACTCCAAAGCCCTAAATGTCAAAAATAACATTTTTGAGTTTGTCTAAACCTTCTCCAAACTTCTCCAAAAATATCAAGCCGTATAACAACATTTACCGAAATTATGCACTTTCTAGCGGACCCCGCATACGCGAAACCCCTGCTCTCACCGCCAATATTTCACCCGCCAGCAACCCTAAAACCCTAAAATCTTGGCTATGCAACTTTCAAGTGCCTTCAACTAACTTGGTGCACCTCCCCAAACTCGGCGGTGACCTTTTATCAACACATTCATGCGACGCGCATGCATGCCAAGTGCAAAACACGATTTCCTGCGGTTTGCAGTGCCCAAAATGGCCCCGCACGACTACTCCAAAACCCTAAATGTCAAAATTTTATATTTTTGAGTTTGTCTAAACCTTCTCCAAACTTCTCCAAAAATATCAAGCCGTATAACAACATTTTCCGAAATTATGCACTTTATAGCGGACCCCGCATACGCGAAACCCCTGCTCTCACAGCCAATATTTCACCCGCCAGCAACCCTAAAACCCTAAAATCTTGGCTATGCAACTTTCAAGTGCCTTCAACTAACTTGGTGCACCTCCCCAAACTCGGCGGTGACCTTTTATCAACACATTCATGCGACGCGCATGCATGCCAAGTGCAAAACACGATTTCCTGCGGTTTGCCGTGACCAAAATGGCCCCGCACGACTACTCCTAAACCCTAAATGTCAAAATTTTATATTTTTGAGTTTGTCCAAACCTTCTCCAAACTTCTCCAAAAATATCAAGCCGTATAATAACATTTTCCGAAATTATGCACTTAAGTATGTAACCCCCGTCCACCCACACGTGCCACATGCCAGGTGTGTGATGGCTGCCCTTGAATAGTTCCTAAAACGCGAGAACTCCGCAAGTTCGCGCGATATAGGAACCATACAGTAATGAGGCCAGCTGCCCCCACCCCCTGCACTTGTGCACATGCCTATCATCCCCCGTGCGTACACAATGAAAGCCGTGCAGGCTTTGCCCGTGCAGTGCCCTCGCAGGTGTGTGGTGGCTGCCCTTGAATAGTTCCTAAAACGCGAGAACTCCGCAAGTTCGCGCGCTATAGGAACCATCCGAGGCCAGCTGCCCCCACCCCCTGCAGTTGTGCACATGCCTATCATTGCACGATCGTACACAATGAAAGTCGTGCATGCTTTGCCCGTGCAGTGCCCTCGCAGGTGTGTGGTGGCTGCCCTTGATGATTGGTTCCTAAAACGCGAGAACTCCGCACGTTCGCGCGCTATAGGAACCATCCGAGGCCAGC
>LGRX02016157.1:0-22165 GCA_001247695.2 Cymbomonas tetramitiformis
GGCGAGGCAGGCGTCCGCTCACAACGCCCCAAAGAACAGAATGGGGGGAAGCAGTCGTCCGTTCACAACGCCCCGAGGACAGCACATGAAAGTCCATAGAAGGGTGGTGGCTCACAACTCCCCGAGGACATACTCTTATAGGCCCCTGAAGGCCTTAAACGGGAGACAGCTCACCGCTCCTGCCTCCTCAAAACTGGATCATGAAATGCCACGGACCTTTCACAACGCCCCCAGGACAGACCAGTGGAAGGGAGCAACCACTCACAACACCCTACGAACACGAACAGTAAGGAGGCCCAAAAAACGTTGCAAGGACAGGTCAGGGTCAGGCACTAGCTGTCCACAGCGCCCCGAATATAAACCAGGGCGGGAGCCCCCCTGCTCACTCAAACCCGATGACATACCAGGGGAGGCAGCCGACCAATCACAACAACCCGAAAACAGACCGGAAGAGACGGCCACACTTTCACACCGCAAGGGCACACCGAGTGAGTCGGCCACCTGCTCGCAATACCATAAGAATCTACCAAGGGAGGTGGCCGACTACTCACCACGCCCGAGGAGCTATCAGGGGAGGCCACCAATCACTCACAGTGCTCCAAGCACCAACCAGGACAGGCGGCCGACCACTCACAACTCCAGAAGCCCGACCAGGGGAGGCCGCCGACTGCTCACAACGCCGCGAGGACTCGCTAGTGGAGGCGGCCAGCCATACACAGCCCGAGGACAGACTAGGGGAGACCACCCGCCACTCAGGGGAGGCGGCCGACCACTCACAATGCCCTGAGGACAGATCAGGGGAGGCGGCTGACCTTTGGTATGATTCCTGATTTCAGTGCGAAGCCTTTCTAGCACTAGAAAGTAGAGACCTGCGCAGTTTCCTCTGTGGTGTTAGGTTCCCAGCTGCTTGAACTGCAAGCAGCACTTCAAAAGCACGCACGCATAGTGCGCTTACGCCATTAAGGAACTTGATGTACCTTCCTTTCCTTGCCGAAATTTGATATAAGTGTACGTTTGCATTATGAGAGTGCATGGGAACGGGAACACGTTTCGACACTGCGATATGTAACTTCCGCATACAGGCTGATGTACCATATTGTTGGAAAGTATACAAGTGTGTGGGAGGCATACAAGCGAGGGCGGGGCGCGGCTACGCACGACCTGCCCCAGCTGATAGACGAATGCAAGCGGGCCCTGACCCTGCCCATAGGCCCGTAAAGCCTTCGTTTCGAAGTATTTGTTTTGTAATCGGAATCATCCCTCTGTTAGTTACGCACAATACAAGACATTAGAAAACAAAGATTCTCCGCAAAAACCAGTGCTCCCAAGAGGGCCATCAAAGCATCATATCACAGCGCACCTTCCTTTGGAAGTGATCAGAAGCTGCGCTTGAACTCGGGTTTTAATGACATCAAGCGGTTGCAAAGCCACGCTGGAGCCCCGCAGACCGTAAAGCCCGTAAATACGATGCTCAGGTGAGCAGCTGGAAGTGTCGGTTGTCCGGTCCTATACTTGGGGTAAAGATTCGTCAAAGCGCTGACCCTGGGACAGTGCTATGTCTAATGCGCTTAGTGGTGTTGAGTGTGTTGGGTACGTGTTTAGTTTGAACCCACAAAACTGCCTGAGTCACCACACACGTATTCATGCAACGTAAAAACAACCGACAACTCTACTGCAGCAGTGACACCTTAGAGCTTCACGGTAGGCTAAGCATTGAGCTAACACATATTGTAAAATTTCACTTCTTCCCGGAAATTCGGAGACGAACCTGGTGGATAACCCAGAGACAACGCCTGCCAGGAATGTGGGTAAGGGCCTTCTGGCTGTGGGATCACTTTGCGTCGACTTTGTATTCTGCATATCTGTAATATTGTGTTCGGCTCCACAAAACACTCTTTCAGTTTACTATACTTTTCGGACTTTTAGTTTCTTAGGAGTGCCTATTCAGCACCAGCCTTTTCGACCACAATAATGTGGCGTCGGCAAGTTCTAACGCGAGCATCTGAGGCACGACGTGCATGGAGAGCCGACTCAGTTTGACGACAGCAAGCTATGCGAGAATACTGATCAGAATGGATACGAGCGTCCTGGAACAGAGTTCTAAACCAGCTCCTTAAACTCTTCGAAACCTTCTGTCGATCTAACTAATGAGGGGAATAAGTTATTCCCCTTCGCTTGGATGCTGCAGCTGTTGATTTGCGCAGCCTTTTCGGAGACCTCCCTTTTCTTACGTGGCGATCGTCTATACGACCGCGACCGGTCCAACTCGGAATGGTCATGTCATATCAGATATCTGGACTCAGGAGACACCCCCGCAATACCAGGGGGTAATTTCAACCCCTCCCCTCGATCTTCTTGCGGACTTCATGGTACCAATAATAATATAACATTTACGCTGAGAATAATGACAAAGTCATAAGTCCGCTGTAGAGCTCTAATCCTGCAAGCAGGCAACTGATGAACAGAGGGAGCTGGAGTCATCCTCATAGCGCGCCCCGAAAGGCTCATCTAGGTCATGTCAACCTAGGAAACCGCGGCAAGGTAAAACTACGCAGAGGCGCTAAAGAAGCAGAGAGAAGCAGCCGAGGAGATGGAGGTGGAGCGAGGCTGCATCTACTATGGCGGAAGGGGGCGGAAGTGAGGCGGGGAGGGGTGGTGGTGGGAGGCGGAGGTGGAGGGAGCGGAGTGTGGGGGTGGAGGGGGCGAGCAATGGTAGGAGGGGGGGACCCCTCCTACCAAGGGGGCTCCTACCAAAGGGGAGGGGAGGAGGAGGTGCTTATCAATTATTCATCTGAGAGAAGAGAGGGGGAAAAGGTGAAGAATCATTCAGGAGGTTAAAGAATAGACATGTTTGCTCTTTCAACAGCTTCTTCTTCTGTGATACCGGTAAAACGGCTGAGTGTGGTTCTGAGAGGGTCATGGTTCTCGACTCTAGCATTACCATTAAGGAAGGCGTCTCGTCTAACGCGGGTGTGGTATCTGCACAGCCTGGAAAGTTTCTTTAGGAGAGGCTTCAGTCTTCTCTGGTGAACCCCTATGGTGCCAAGAAGCAAGAACCTGTCCAAAATGCTTCGGAAGGTATCCCATCAATGTAAGTTCTTTGGGCCATGTGACAGTCCCTACGATGCTACGAATGGTTTGTTGTCCTTGTTCGTGTAAGACGTGGCATAGTGTCCTCCGTAGTATTCTGTTGGGTGGGCACTCTGCTGAGTCTCCTGCGGGAGGGACCACGGGCAAAGGCTGCCGGGGATAACAGACTTCCTTTCACTCAGGACTTCCTGACAAATTTCGCAGTCAACATGTGTACAATTCAGTCTTCTCTCGGTGATCTTCTTCTCGGGAAGGACGTTGATGTACCATTCACGGGGGACTAGATATATAGTACTGCCCCCTGTATGACATTCCTCGATGCATGTGACAGATGACTGGATTATTCGGCTCGAGACCGCGAGTCACAGCGACAGAGACCGCGAGCCACGTGTTAGAGTACTCGAGCATCACCGTAGCCGTACTCGTACAGCCTTACACAGCGCACGTAGCATAAGCTACTTAGACTCTCAGACTCTCATATGTTATATCTTTTACAGACATATTATCACCGTTTTGAGCCTCATATTTTTGCGTACAGCGATAGTATTAAAACACTGATATACAGAATATTCTACCCTGTATGTGTTTCAAACTATCTATTAGGTTATGTTTGACCACGACGCACCACTGCAATTTCTGATGACACTCCGGATTTCAAATTAGCCGTCAAACGCGTTTCGAACTGGCAGTCAGCAAAATTACTTGATGATTGCCTTTTGCGTTTGAGCTAACACTCCGCAGGTCGGGCCGGCGTTCATTTTACCTTGCCCTAACCTTTTATGATTGGGAATTCGTCTACGATTGCCCTCTCGGCTTTTAATTCAACTTCAATGTCAAAACGCGTTACTTAATTATCGCATGCTCTGCTAAATTTTGGGGGACGCCTTAGATTTTAGCTTCATTACGAGCATTTACCGCGGAAGCGCTGGCAAATTTTTTTGAAAATTGACAAAACTTAACGAAAATCTACATCTCCAACCCTACGAGAACGACTTGCGCAACATCGTCACCTCCACCAACTCCAACGGTCTGGAAGGTCTACCATGTCGTCGTTCACGCCAACTACAACTCCGGGATCCCAACCACCAACCGAAGAGCGTAATCTACATGCTCAACGACGTTTATTTACTTCACGTCAACCTCTTTCGCCATCTCCAACAATCGAAGAAATCTCCATCACGACCAACGCCCTTCTTCAAGATGCCCATGCGCTCACCGCCAACGTGGCTGAGCTCGCCACCACCGTCGCCTCACTTGGATCAGCATTTCGGCGTTCATCTGCCCAATCCGACGAGATCTACGAGAATTACGTCACGAAGGAGGAACTCAACGACATCAACCAACTCAACGAGACCATCATCAACGACTTAATCAAAGTCCGAGACGAGTGCGTCAACGCCACCTTACTGGCTCGCACTGTGGGTCTGTGGCGAGTAGAACTACTTCATCTTCGACGCCATCTTCAGTCGTAATTACTTCGGACAAGATGTTTGACACCACCAAAGAATTGGAAACTATTCCAGAGGTAACGCCATTGGAACATCGAGATGGCCAAGCACTTCCTCCAACCAAGATCAAGCACATCATGGACGACAACACGAGCGCCTACAACACCCGCTCCACTACCCCTGACGTCACTCCACTTCTGAAGCAGTTGAAGACCGCCTACTACGCCCTCACGGATATTCACGAGCGTCAACAGCAACGAGAACTTCAATTGAACTTTCTCACCACGGGCGGCGACATTGTCTTCAAGCGGTTCTGTGACGCCCTGACCCGTGTCCTCACCGCCACTCGACCTGGCCACGCCCCAGCACTACTTAATCTTCAACGCCGACTGAAGGACGAGGCCTACGACGGTATCTCCAACGGTCTTCTGGCTCAACTTCTACTTGCGGCCACTTGTAGCAACACACAAATTGTGTTGTCACAAATTGTGAAGGACTCCCCGCAGGCTCAAGTGGACGGCAGGCTGCTTTTGCTGCACGTGCACTGCCGCCTGATCACCTACCCCCCCTCCCTGGACAACTCCTTCGTCCTCACCAAGGCCAAAGCCCTTCGAATCTCTGAGTCCGAGGACCCCGCCGTGAAGCTCAACACCTTCTTCACCACCCTCATTGGCAACCACAGGCAGCTCCACCCCGCCTTCTCTAGACAGCAGGAGCAGGAGGTCCTCATCGAGATCTTACGGGCCTCCCAGGACACGGCTGAGCACCTCTTCAACATCCCCCTGTACTTCGAGGTCATCCGTACATACGACGAGGACAATCGCCTGACCGCCTCTGGCTACCCCGGTGGTCTTCAGAAGTTCATTGAGGCCATCGGGAAGGTATGGTACACCCAGGGCTCTGCCCACCATTCCCAGCTCCCTGGCTCTTCATCCCGCCCCCGAGCTGCCTCCATGACGGGGGAAGTCCGTGAGGGGGGGCGGGGCTCGGCTGACAAGCCCAAGCCGAAGGAGAAGCACCCTGGTGGGAGGGGCGGCAAGGGGGGCAAGGGGGGCAAGGACACGCACCCTCGGGCTACCACACCACCCCCATCCAGGCCCCGCTCACCACTACGGGGCGGCACCAGAGTTGTCTTCCTGGAGCACGAGAAGGCCCTTTACAAAGCGGCCAAGCTCAAGCACACCGGCTCCACCAACAAGGACTCCACCCCCTCTGGCACCTGGAATGGCTTGAAGTTCACCCCCTCCGACCCCAATGACAAGTCCATCGGTCACCCCTGCCGCTCCTGCAAGTTCAAGCACGGCAAGACCGTCACCCACTCCCTCGGCAGGTTCGGCTGTCCCTGCACACTGGCTGAAAAGGCCGACATGTGGGTGAAAGCCGGCCCCCCTCCATCCGTGAACCATGTCTCACCATCCCACCATCCCCCACACCCGCACCCCCTGCCACCCCCCACCCACCCCCTCCAGATTGCATCAGCCAGCACCGCATCCGAGCTGGCAGCCCTCCGGCAAGAGGTTGCCGCGGCTCAGGCAACCACCCCCTCCGCCACCCCCACCGCTCTGAGCTGCACCATCCAGCTAAAGCAGTCAGCTTCCAGGCAGACCAGGAGTTTGATGAGACTGAGTGGCCCGCCCTCACCAGTAAGCCCTGGATCCCTCAGATCTCTGGCCCGTCACCTCACCCACCTCCCTCGGCTTCGGCCAACCACTTCTCCCCCAATCCCTTCAGCTCTCTCTCCCCCCCTCCGCCTCTCCACCCGACACCCAGTTCTCCTTCCCCCAGCTGGAGCCCCCCGCCCTCTTTGCCTTCAGGTACTTTGACACCGTCACGGCTACTGACTTGAGGGAGGACCCGGACCACGAGGACCCGGCTTGGGAGAAGACGAAGCGGCAGAGGAAGCGGGACAAGGAGAAGCAGAAGAAGGCCAGACAGCAGCAGCAGAAGCTTGACCGGCAGCACCAGGTAGCTGAGTCACTGGCTTCGGCCAACAGCACCGCCACCGCCCCAGTCCAGACAGACATCACCGTGGACTGCAACACCCAGTGCCCTGTACCTTACCTGACCGACCTCCTGACTGGCACCACCTCAGTGGCCTCCGACATCTCCGAGGACACTCTGGACACTGCCACCACCCCTCCCACCTCCACCACTCCCCTCCCACCACCATCATCACCTCTCGACTGCCACCAGCCTGAGCCTCAGGCCACTGGTATCCCCCCAGCCACCACAATTGCACCTGACACTGCATGCATCCATACTGCAGTGCCTGGGATGGGGATGCATTGGGAGGGCACGCATACAGATCTGGTTCACACTGCTGCCGTACACACCGCCGCACCACAGCCTGGCTGTAACACTCCCTCGGTCACACGCACCCTAGTAGCCATTGCCATGCATGGTTCTCCTTCACGGTTGCTGTGCTCCTCACACTTTTGCACATAACACTGACATACACATTCTATATGTCACCTCGGCCGGCTACCACCTTCTCACAGCCGGCCTCTGCCAGTGCTTCGGCATCGGCCAATGCCTCCACACAGCCAGCCTCCGGTGGTGCCACGGCACCGGCTACTGCCTCCACACAGCCAGCCTCCGGTGGTGCCACGGCACCGGCTACTGCCTCACCTCAGCCGGCCCCCGGTGGTGCCACGGCACCGGCCACTGCCTCACCTCAGCCGACCTCCGGTGGCCTTGCCGCACCAGCTACTGCCTCTCCACAGGCGGCCTCCGCCAGTGCTACGGCACCGGCCAACCACACGCCACATTTGCCCTCCGGTGGTGTCACCGCAGCTCCCACCACACTCTGTGAGCCAGCAGCTGCCTCCACACCGCCCCTGGGACACAGTGCCGATGAGGCCCTTGTGGGCACGCCCACCGATCACACCGTCTATACTGATGGTGCAACCGCCGCTGACACCCCTACATCTCTCAGCACAGCTCTCGAGGCCGACACTACAGTGGCCTCCGAGCAACCGCCTACACTCGGTGCCCCTGACAGCTCCCCAGCCCCCTTGGATTATACACCATACCCCGGGCTTGAGAGTATTGGCTGGTGGGCCGATGTCTCCGACTCAGGCTCCGAGTCAGACACCGAGGGCTATCCGCCCCAACACACACCTCCTCCTCCTCCAGTATCCGACACTGACGGTACGGTGCCTGCTCAGCCCACTGCCGATAGGGCAACTACACGGGCTACAGCGGGCACCCTGCCTGCATTGGTGGACACTGACCGGCTGGCTGCTACCTCAGACACACACATGCATGCAGCCCCCGGTCCCGTCCACAGTGCAGGCCTGTGCCGTCACACCGGATTTCCACTTCCCTCCTATCCCTGAATCTCAGGAGGACACCTCGGAGACCACTACTAAGTGGAAGCAGTTCATGGCAGACACCTCGATCCGCACTGACACACCTCTGCCACGGCCAAACAGCTCACACCCCCCAGAGCACTCTCAGTGGGATTCCTCAGTTATGCCATCTCCCTCCTTCCAGCGGCTTAATCAGTTCCTGGAGAACTACAGCCTAACACACTCCTCATATTGCACCGACGACACTATTGAAAATGAGTAACTCAATTTTAGGGAATGCAAGTGGAAACGTAGTGAATATTTCAAATTTTAACTGAAATTCACTACGCATTAACTCGCTATATAGTGAATGCACAGTGAAAAAGCAAGGTAATTGAAAGTGATTACACGGTGAAAATATTCACCCACAATCACTATGCATTAACTACTACGATTCATTATTATGCGCGCGCGCGTATTGAATTCATATTGCGCACGCGCGTATTGAATTCATAGCAATATATTGCATAATGTACTCGCATGATCCTATACACACACGCACATATCGCGGACACACTAATATATACAAATGGCATGCTTATCTTCCACGCACTCTCAAATAAAGATAATACACTCTCAGGAAGTATTCAAATTGTGGGAAGCTGCTATTGCTACACTTTCCAAGGTTCAGTGAACGCAGTTAACATAAAAAGATACAGAATAATCAAATACAGTCCACTTTAGATGGACTTTGACAGTGCACTTCAATCTTGAAGTATGCCTACGGTATGCCAGATCAGATTGACCTGCCCCTCGGGCGACACAGTACCACGGCTACCAGTCTACCAGTTGCCACTGCTCATTCACATGTCGTCGGGCAACGGAGCGCTTGGATGAAAGACTGGATTGAGGGCCTCCCCTTGTGGCACCAGAGCACCACGGCTATCTACTACTTGCCACTGCTCATTCACCACGATAGAGGGCACAAGCTGAACATCTAACGTGGCCAACTGCTCGCCACTCATGATCATGTGGCCCTTGTCATGGTGTGTGGGGTGCGAATCCAACACGAATTCATATTCACCCGTGCCTTCGCGCTCACCATCCACCTCATTCTCAAGTTCATGCACGGCTGCCACAACCATCCGCCAACGCTCTTCGAAACAATCTTCAGCAGGCAATATGTCCAAAATGGTCTTGCCAACGCTAACACTGAGTTGTTTGCCTGGGACAAAGTCACCGATTACAAAAACCTGGCCGTGCGAGTGATAGTCACACGCCACGATCTTCTTCTTCAGAGCACCAAGACCAGGAATTGCTCGGCCATCACGTTCTCGCCGATACTTCTGAATAATTGTTGAGACCTGTGATGCAAACCAACAACGCACAAGCACATCAAAGTAGGCACCTTCCAACATTCTTTTGCCTTCGATGCTACTTTGAAAAAAGAGCAAGTAGCTGGTGGGGAACGTACACTTGGTCCCAATGCGGCAGCCGCAGCGGTAGATTCAAGCCTCGCGCTGTGTTCAAGAACAATGGCCGGTTCTTCAATACTCCGAGGTCGCGAGGTGACGTTCGATCCGGTTCTCGCCGGATTTGTGAACGCATCGACAAGGTCCTCCACACCAGAGTCAGGAGTGGGCGTCTCGACAAAGCGGTCAGAAGAGTCAGGAGTGGACGTCGCGGCAGCTCGAAATGCCGCCATGCGCTCGGCCAGAAATTGCCGGTTCCTCTCGATGTTCCTCTCTCTCTCCATCTCATAGGGAGTCAAAGGAGTTGTCACTGGTGCAATTGCAGACCTCGGCCGTCTTACGAGGCGAGTTGGGTTGGCGCGACGCATACTGCCAGGGGTTACAGGTTGCCCTAAGTCCAAGTCCTCCATGTCCAAGTCCTCTGATGCTTGCGATCCTCCAGGTCCTCCAAGGTTCAAGGTCAAGGGGGCTTCATCTTCCTCCATGGACTCAGTGTTTCTCGGGGTGGGGACACTCTCGGTGTTCTCAGGAGTGTCGCTCGAGGATGCAGCATGATATGAAGCCACGCTGCCAGTGTATGGAAGAATTTCGGGTAGGGGCTGCAAGCAACAAGGTAACGTGAGAAATTCAAGACAACCTAACAACCCGAGATAACGAGACTAACACAGGAAGGAATACGAGACTTACCATATTCTTGCCCTCCAACACGTTCAAGTATTTCTTCCGCTCCGAGGACATGTTCGAAATCTTCGAGTACAGCCTAATACGCGAAACCTCCTTTAAGTTCTCGTCTTGTGCGCACGCATCGATTGCCCCAGTGACAAGGCTTTTACTCTTGGGACTCAAACGTGGGTCTGTTAAAGGGATCATAGCCCCTTTGCTGTCGATACGCATGGTGGAACGCACTATCCCTCGCACAATGCGATTCTGTCCTATGGTGAGTGCCTCTTCAGACTTCCTCTTCAAAGAACTTGCGTGACGCCTCTGCCCTTCACGTGCCACAAATGCGTGCCCTCGACGCGCTCTATCTAATAGGTGTGGTAACTGTTCAGGACGAGGATGCAACCAAGCTTGTATCTCACGAAATTCCGTGGCTATTGCCGTCCTCATGCTATACTTAGTAAGGTTGATATCCTTAGATATCGTGGTGTACAAGCGTTCGAAAACATCTTGCCCAAAACGATCCTTCAACTCTATGTCAATCATCTCAACAGAAGAGGCTATATCCATGGAGTCAATAGGAGCAAGTAAAAGGGAAGCTTCAACATGATTCGAACAATCATGGTTAAGAAAACAGACTATTGGGAATAAATGAATCTCGATCGTCGTCTAAAAACCTTCATTTTGACACAATTTTCGTCGTCTAAAAGTTATTGCCACGTCATCTGAAATGTGCCACGTAAGCGACACGTAAGCGACACGTAAGTCGTCCCGCAATTTTTATTACAAAATATTACTCGAATTATTTATTTGTGCATGATGCTTTCGTACTCGGCGAGTCCCGGTAGATGTTTTTGTTGCATTTTTGCTCATATGCGTGCATATCATGTACAAGTATGCAAATATGGGTACATCCATGTGCAATTTAGGCCAGCATGCACGGTACACGTTTATGGATGTGCATATTCAGGTGCTTCAATTCCCGTAGAATAAGTTGCAACTGAGATGGGTACTAGCATATGATGCACAAATCTATATCATCATACAAATTTATTCAAAATACACCAAATATTTGTCTATGATGTCTTCTAGGCAAGAGATTTCGATCATTTCACCGTGCTAAGGCTACTATATTGCTGATACATTGGAATCTATATCTTCAATCCACAATTATTTGCGGTACTTGTAGGTTTTAATTCCCTCGATAGCGAGGTAACGTTGACCGCAATGTTGACGCTCTATCGGAGAACATAAATGGCAGAGCTTTATTGGTCAAGGCAATTGCATCGCACGCAATATAGGTCGATTTCCTCTTCTCGTTGATGCCGCGGAATAATAAGCGCCCAAGTGACGTCGATTGGAATGACCAGTGTCCTTGGGGTAACCCATTCGTTCCCTATTGGGCTCTGGTCGGGATAAAGTTCCGGTTCTTGAAGGTCAAAAAACATGTATTTCCGAATTCTCCAGGTGTAGCGCCACCAAACGATCCCTAAGTCCTGTCGGTGTCCCGTATGTCTGTCCTCGAAGGTGTTTAAGAACTTACATATCATCCAGCTGTCTACATTGCATTGAGGACATCGCATGTGGACCATTCCATGTGTATTGATAGCGTCTGCAGTGGCTTCATCACGATCGCGTGTCCCATAAACTCCGAATCGTAGAATTGAAGGCATAACGTGGCCACGATGTTGCAGGATTTTATACCTGTAAATAACAATGCTTGCAAGGTGATTAGCAGTTGAAGCGAGCGTCGCCCATAGCAAAAGTCGAAAATATAAATTGTGAGGATAAATGTGGAGCTATAATACCTGCAGATGGCGATGCTTTCAAGGTAAGCAGCAGATGTTTGAAGGTATGGTTGAAGGTGCGTATGTTAGAAGAAACAGGGGGAAATGAATCTTCAAGGGTCGGGCAAGAGCTTTTGTACCTGGTCGTGAGTGGACCGCGGGTCGTGCAAGAGTAGTGTACTTTTGGTCCAATCAAATTCGTATATCTCGCACATGCGGGATCACTTAGTCGCCGATTTTTTAATCAAAGACAAAAACACAACCGAGGCAGAAAACCCCATACACAGGCACATCAGCATATCGGCAAGAAACACAAGCCATTGACGAATGAACATTATACACTTCTACCACATTGTTAACATATGTTTAAGTATACTATTCTTATCGAAAAGTAGTCGAAAATCTAACCCTCGGGAGGTTGCAATCCTAAGTCTTACTCGAAATCAAAGTGGAATCAAGATAACATTCTGACTCGTAGCCGCCGTGGTTTCAATTGTTGACGGTAACGTTACGGCTGAACCTGTCGGAACTTGAACCGAAAGGCAAGGTCGTTTCGAAACACACATCGAAAATACCCCAACGTGCATTTGTTGCCTTCCGCATTCCTGCACATATAACATTCATTGTAGTTCCTCCACAACATTCGAACAGTCATACCATGAGGAAGATAGTCAAAATTCCTCATTCTCATTCTGGGGGCAGTAGGGCATGTTGCATACATGCCAAGAACATAGGCAACAATACATTCTCGCTTGGATGGCATGGTTGGATGAGGTGGCAGGTGAAGAAAGAAAAGTGCCAAGCTGAAAAGTGAGTTGTGAGGACAAGGTAGGTGCTTAAATATCTCAGTAGTGTGGCCGTCGTGATTTCAGTTGGCCAATCAAATGACCTCTTTCAGGTGGGTCGGATCGAAGGCCCGCATGTCACAAACATAGCATGTCACAACATTGGAAATGTGAAACGTCGATAACAATTTCATTCAAAATATGTTCGAATACAATTATATTTAACGGTGTTCCAACGATAAGTCAATTTGCTCAATGACAAAGCTATATGCTGTCGCTATATAGCATCAATTCATCCGACGGAACTTGACCCAAGAGCTAAGCTCCTCTCTGAACACACGACAAAAAAGGTTGAGTGAGCATTCCATGCCTTCGCCGTCGACGCATTGTGTATTGTAGTTCTGCCACAACGTTTGGATAGTCATACCCGGCGGAAGAAGAACTGTATTGCTGCATGGGTAAGACTCCCCGTGATTTTTGGCAAACTGGTCGATGTATGTGAAAACAGACTGCCGCTTGGATGGCATGACTATGGTAGAAGTAGAAGCAGGTGCGTCGCTGACGGGAAAAGGGGGCAAATGAGTAGTTTAGGCAAGAAATAGAGCTTATGATCTTGGAAAGTCTTGGACCTGCCGAATTATTAGCCTATCAGATGCCCGGTACTAGTCCGCTCGGATCGAAGGACCTACAAGTACATATCTACTATTATTTTGCGACGAAGGCGTGTCTGCGAAGTCCATGATTATCCTGGCTGCATTGCCAATCATTCTATGAAAGCAACCTCTGAAGTATGCTTTTCGGGCACCTTAACTTGCAGATGCACATCATCAACCGACCAAACGGAGTGAGACGGTAAAATGGATAAGAATATACAAAATCTGGAGCGTGTAAGTTGGAGTGTACAAACCCCATTCTTGCTGTATACTTCTGAAAGTGAGGGTTTTTGAAAATTGTGGCGTCCCGCATTTCAATGCGCACCGAGGTAACGATTTGCCCGCCAGATATCTGCTGGCTCACGACGGGGCGACCCTTTGGCCGACCTGCAAAACATGCGACGCATTGGATTTCCCAAAAGGCTAGAAACTGCAGGTAGTCCCCATAGGACCAAGCACTCATGGAATTCCGTTCTGCTGGATGCCGCGTATCCCCCGGGTACTTAAACAAAGGTCGGCATCTTGCATATGGCTGTCCTAATATATGACCCCTTGCAAAACGACAGAAAAACTTATGCCGTGCGTAATCAGCTTTCCGACAAGTTTGGGGGGCTTTGCAGTAATTCGCAAGATAGCAGCCGGTACACGTTGCAAGTTGTGAACGATCTTGAAGCCCGCAGTGCAGGCAAACTGGGTACAAAAATTTCATCCGTAAAGGCAGATTATCATGCACGCTTGCGTCATACATTTGAAATTGTATCTTATGTTCCTCTTCCATCGATTTCTTGAGCGCTAGTTCTGAGGGCGAGGACTCTTGAGGGAACCATAGTAACCAAACGTTTTTATCTGGATTTTCCTTCCGCAAAGTAGCAAGTATTGTCATTGGAATTGATTGAACTGAGATGGATGGGAATAAAGGTGCGTCGATGAAGTGTCGAGCGGGGAAATGATTTTGGAAGAGAGGGGAATAGGTTTCATACCTCAATGGTCGTCGTGGTACCGCTCAACTTCATTTAACCAATATAATCAGGCAATCACAATGAAAGCGGAGGCATGTCACCCGCCCCATAAATGACATCGGTTCCACAACAACATATGTCGCCAATACTTTTGGAGAATATACTTTATTTACAATTGTCATATCAAGATATACCATACGTGTTTCATCAGCGTACTTCTGCACTGAGACAATAGGTTAATAAGACTATCAACAAATATTGACCTAGGTGCTGGCACCATGTCCTAGCAGGGAAATCATCATTGCCTAGCGAGCTTTACTTTTCTTGTTCTGATCGGATCCCGGATTTCCGCCTGGTGCCACTTTCCGCTTAGGTATAGGCCCCGCCTTCTTGGCGGCCTCAGCCTTCTGTTTCTTGGCGGCCTTGTCGGCCTCGGCCTTCTGTTTCTTGGCGGCATCCTCCTGTTTCTTGGCCGCGGCCTTGACGGCCTCGGCCTGCTGCCGCTTGGCGGACTTGTCGGCCTCGGCGGCCTCGGCCTGCTGGTTCTTGGCGGCCTTGGCGGCCTCGGCCTCCTGCTGCTTGGCGGTCTTGGCGGCCTCGGCGGCCTCGGCCTGCTGTTTCTTGGCGGCCTTGGCGGCCTCGGCCTCCTGCTGCTTGGCGGTCTTGGCGGCCTCGGCGGCCTCGGCCTGCTGTTTCTTGGCGGCCTTGGCGGCCTCGGCCTCCTGCTGCTTGGCGGCCTTGGCGGCCTCGGCCTCCTGCAGCTTGGCGGCCTTTTCCGTTTCCCTCATTTCGACCGCCGTCTTCTTCTCCCGCTCCTTCTCGACTTTCTCTTGCTCTTTACGATGTGCCTCTCTCTGCCTTTTCACCTCGTCGTATTCCTGCTTGCTCAACACTTCGTCGGCCAAAGAAAAAAATCCATCAGGAACCCTAATGCGCTCTTTCGCTGAGTCGACCATACCTTGCTCCCTGCATCCAAGACACCAGCACTTGTTAAAACCG
Organism: Cymbomonas tetramitiformis; assembly: GCA_001247695.2. Classification (NCBI taxonomy): domain Eukaryota; kingdom Viridiplantae; phylum Chlorophyta; class Pyramimonadophyceae; order Pyramimonadales; family Pyramimonadaceae; genus Cymbomonas; species Cymbomonas tetramitiformis. The sequence continues at coordinate 15,144 of LGRX02016157.1, forward strand.
ATATACAAAGTATTTTTCAAAAAATGGATGTAGACATGAATGCTTACCTATCGAAAGCGACGGAACCCAATCCCAACATGTTGGCGGCTACCGAAGTGGTCCCCGAACCGCAGCACGCACCCAAGATGAAGTGATAATCGTGATGAAGAGGTAACACCCCCTCGTACGCAGATTTCCCCCTCGCTTCCCCCTCTAACTCAGGACCTCGCATATGGATATTGATGAGGTCGTGGATGAGCTTCAGCGGCTTCTGGTGTTTGTTAATTCTTTTACCCTCGGAGTTAATGGCGAATTTCGACGAGTGTACAGGGGCATATTCCCAGGTGTTGGTTCGGCAAGAAGCCACGAACTGCTTATCGACGACATCACTATCCGCATTCTCCTCCTCACCGAGAACTCTAATCAAGTTCTTCATCCAGGGAAGCCTTTTATGCACGGCTGGGTGGGTTTCGTCTGCGAGAGCAATCAGCGCTGCTTAGTCAGATTGCCCATGCTTAGACGCCAAAAGGCAATCACAGAATTGTACGTAACTTAACATCTACGGACCTGTAGGTGTTGCTTCCTTGACGTAGTAACACAAGACAAAGCACTCCATACGGTTGGCGTAGTTCCGTGGCGCAAGGCCATCATGTTCGATCTGCTCAAAGGTTTCACCCAGAACATCTTTTCGGCGTTCCCGTGGCAAAACTGCTTGGCGGCTTCGAAGAACTCGTGGTGTTGTTGGAAGCCACAGAAACATCCCCCTACCCAATCATCACGTACGTGGTCAAATTGTTGAAGTTGTGTAGGAATTGCTTGAACTCTCCTGCTAAGAGAGGTTTCGGGAACCATTTCTTGTTCGAGTCCAGAGCATACTCGCAATCCATAATGAAACCGGTGAATGGAAGCCTGGGAAGAGTCGTGAAGGATTCAGGTGATGCGGGCTCCAGCAGAAAGTCCTTCTTGAAAACCAACTGCGGAATCTTGTGAGTGTAGAAGTAGTCATCATCGTCGACTTGCTGGCCCTCAGGAACGTTTGACAATATTCGATAACTCACACCTGTGTGCAATGTAAACGATTAGTAATTACATAGCTACGGTGCACAAATGGAATATGAAACCGAGATACGCACCTGGAAGATCCTTTAGGATGTTTTCCGCAGTCGATGCTGTCGTCGACCCGATTTTCAGCAACATCCTGCTCTCGATATTATTCCAGTAGAACTTTATATCCTTCGGAATGTTTTTGATCAGTTTCTCTATCTTCTCCTCGTGCCGCTGTTTTTCTTTTGCAGGCCGTTGTTCAAATTGAAATTTCCGGTTCTCCTGCTCGTTCTTGCAGGAGACCTTCGGGGGCACCACTCCCGCCTGGTACAGTTGTAAACAAACCCCGTTGTTAATTGAACGCGCAAGCCGATATGGAAAAAATCAGATATCGTGAAGGACGACCAGAGGGCGCAACTTAGGTAAATTACCTTCAGTAATGTACGTATTTCTCTCTCATCCCCAGCCCCTGGGAAAACTTCGCAAAACTTCCCCCAGTCTTGTTCTGGGTTGGGAAACGTAAAGGTGTCAAGCTTCTTTTGCAGCGCAATGATTTCTGCATCCAGCTCACCGTACGTCATCTTACGAGCCCAGAACTTCGACTCGGGAGCACCGGGATCCACGACAGCATCCACTGGTTTCCTTTCCTTAGGTATGGGATACCCATCTTCATCTAGGTAAGGAATGAAGCAGGCTGCACCTATGTCGTATATGTCGTTTTCGAACCCTCCCGGTTGTGTTTGCAGAAAGTTCTGCATAGAATGCCGGTTTTTCTTGAGAAAGCTCAGTTGCCGGTAGGCCGGTGTCGGTTCCAAGGAGGTTGTTATGTTGAATCGTTTATGAGCCTCTGAGGCAAGCAGCATTAGGTTCTCTCGAACATTGTTGAGAGTCTTGATCTCGGCGATACGGTTGATCATATCTTTGACCGTGTACTTCCGTTCGATGACGGCTTCGTCGACGAGGTCAGTGATCTCACGTAAGTGTCCTTCGGTCAAGGGGGCCCAGCTTTCATAGAACCCCTTCGGCAGATCATGGTAGACGATCGGCTTTCCGGCTGTGGGGTCCCATTTAGGTTGCTCGGTCGTTGGTGCGTTGAGGTCAGTTGTGCCGGTCGACATACCGATTGAACGTTTACGCTTATTGCGAGATGACCCAACCGTGGCCAAGGTCGTCTCCGTGGCGTCTTCATTGTCCGGGTCAACTCCCTCTAGCAAACCTTCATTGTGGGCCTTCATCACTGAAAGCGGAAACATGAAATACCAAATCGTCAGTTAGCTACTGCAAAAACACCTAAGAGCAAATAAGAATAATGTCGGGACGGAATTCACAAAAAATGGCAGCACCTCTCTGAAGTTGTTTGAACAACTGGTACGATTGCACCGAGATAGCCCAAGCAGCCGAATGCGTGTTCTTCTTGTCTGCATTCAGCTTCTGGTGATTGAACACCTGCGTCTTCAGCGCCGCTTCGAATTCGGGATTCAAGTTCTGCTTCGGCGGCACCCGACGGTATTTCAAGTTCTCAAAACTCTTCATTCCAACGTCTCTCTCGTTGGGTTCGGCCATCAGTTTCTCCACGTGTTTTCGCATGCCAAGAATGATCTCCGTCATGTTGCGGTGCTTCATGTAGGCGTCAATGTTGTTCTGCTCATTCCCAAGCTGCGTGCGCAAACGAATTGCACGGATCATGACTATAGCTGAGAAGCTGGCCGACCGTAAACCTCCTAAACACTTGAGTATGTAAGCCCTGAGAAGCACCTGAGAAAACTGGCATGAGTGAGACACACCTGATTCATTTCGATGGCGCTCAAGTTCATGAAGAGACGGCATTCGATGAACTGAAACGCTTCCGTTCGATTTTCATGGTTTGCGTGCTTTGCTTCATCCGCCTTGACGCAGCGACGCTTTGCCTCCAGCAAATGCTGATGTCCAAAGCAGGTGAATCTGTAGAATAACAAAGAAAGTGTAAGTTGGAACACATATGCATGCATCCATCAACGCAATGGGTCTTACCTGTATCTGCCTTTCCCGATGTCCGCCCAAAGGAATGCCTCTGGGTTGGTGCTTGTTGCATCTTTACGATTCTCTATGACGGAAATCAGGGCTGGAGATCCCGAACCGGTGTGTGGGTTCCAGTACATCATTTCGGCAATAGCCTGGGCGTGATGTTCGTCCAGTGGTCGAGGGCGATGCGCTCCTTCTGCATCATCGATGTACTGGATGGGGATTCTCCTCGATGTCGCACATGGATTATTAGTGTCGACCAACTTATGCATGTCATCGATTTCCCTGATGGCCCACATAAGCAACGTATACTTGGTTTTAGTAATGCACATACACCATCAAAAAAGCAATGGTCGTATAAGTAAATCTCAGGAGGGAAGATGCATACTTGCGAATGGCAGCCTGCTTTTTTTGCTCATCTGCCTCGGTTTCATCGGCGGTCTTCGGAGTCTTTGAAGGGGACACAATCTCCTCATCACCCTGCTCCATGATGAATGCGGGAATTGGCCGCTGCGGAGTTCCAGCTGCAGGAGATACAAGGCCCGCTGATGGGAGAGGGCTTGCCGCTGATGGCCCTGGAGCAGGGCTTGCCCCTGATGGCCCTGCACCTGCAGGGTTTGCCCCTGATGGCCCTGCACCTGCAGGGGTTGCCCCTGATGGCCCTGCACCTGCAGGGCTTGCCCCTGATGGCCCTGCACCTGCAGGGTATGCCCCTGATGGCTCTGCACGTGCAGGGCTTGCCTCGCAGGAACCTGAAGGGCTTATTCCAGAGAGTCTTCGAGATTTACGAGTGAGAGGTGTAGTTTCAATTGAAGGAGGTGTAGCCGTTTTTGTATATGGTAGTTTACGACCCGTATCGTCTCCACCAACTGCAGGTTGCGTTGGCACCTCAGCTTCAGCTTCAGCTTCAACCTCAGCTTCAGATGGAGGCCCGTCACTATCGAAACCTTCTCACACCACAAAAGCAAATCAATTCTCAGTATTTGAATACATATATCATTTTTGTGACCTAAGACGGAGAGCGAAGCAGAAAGGGAGATAGAGAGGGAGAGATGTTTTATATCGGCTCACCGGCATCGCCTTCAGGGTTGGCAACTTGTTGCGTTGGAACCTCAACATCAGATGGAGGCCCGTCACTATCGGAACCTTTTCACAACACAAAAGCAAATCAATTCTCAGTATTTGAATACATATATCATTTTTGTGACCTAAGACGGAGAGCGAAGGAGAAAGGGAGATAGAGAGAGAGAGATGTTTTATATCGGCTCACCGGCATCGCCTTCAGGGTTGGCAACTTGTTGCGTTGGAACCTCAACATCAGATGGAGGCCCGTCACTATCGGAACCTTTTCACAACACAAAAGCAAATCAATTCTCAGTATTTGAATACATATATCATTTTTGTGACCTAAGACGGAGAGCGAAGGAGAAAGGGAGATAGAGAGGGAGAGATGTTTTATATCGGCTCACCGGCATCGCTTTCGAGTGCCGAGTTGGCAGCTGGTTGCGTTGGCACCTCAGCCAAAGATTGAGGAAGAAGGTCCGCACTGCCGACACCCCCTGCCAACACGAAAGCAAATTAATTCTCAGTATTTCAAGAGATAACATTTTATCTAAGATAGAGAGAGGGAGATTTACCTATGATCCAAAGGTAGTGTTTCGATCTCACGAGTTCGTCGTCCTTTCCAGCTTCCTTATTTGCAAATCGGATGCGGGCCACCGTCGTGTCGTCTTCACGGACGCTGCCGTCTGGAGCTATCCACGTCGGGGCGCTGTCCAAAATGTAGGCATATCCTCGTTTGTGGAATATCGGTGTGGTGTCAATGACGACGACATCTTTCTGCATCAAAGCAGTATCTTGTCCTTCAGGTCGAGGACGGACGGGCTCGTCTTGCACTGGGGCCTTTTCCGCCGCTTTTTGCAAGTTTTCGACGGACTCAGATACTTTCTCTGGAACGTTCTCCAACAGGAGATGATCTTCGGCTTTGCGAATACTCCCAAGATCTGGAAGATACTGTTGCGATCAAACGGATAGGTGAGAAGCAGCGGAACGCGATAAGCATTAAAATAACATAAAATTGACAGAAGGGGTGAATTTTGAAACCATTACCTCGAAGACAAACGCGGCCCATGTCGAGATGTGCAAAGTCGGTTCAACGATCTGGAGATTATTGTTTTTGGGGGTGTATTTCTTTGAGTGGAGTCGAGAATAATCCTCGTACTGCTCGGTGTGAATAGTATGCAATGTATCCACAAGTTCGGTGAAGCACTTGAGCATCTTTGGGAAATATTCGTTTTTCAAGTAGTCTGCTTCACCAAGATTCTTGTGAAGATTGTCGAGTCGCTCGTTGTCTTGCGTGATAAGCATGTACTTTGCATCGATAGCTCTGAAGATATCTTCACGGCGGAAATCCCGGGTCGTGATGAAAGGCGATGCAGTAAAGCAGTCAGAGGCAGCAGTGTACATTTTGGGCACTGAACCAACGGGTCTCTTTTTTACGGGTTGCGCGCGAGGGCAAATGAATTTATCCATTGCGAGCATAATGCCTAAGAAGCGAGGATGCTCTGCTTTGTCCTTGTCCTTGGCGAGATCGATATACGTCTTGAACCATTGTGCAACAACGGTCATCTCGGTGTCAGCGTCAGGTGCAGGGATTTCAGGGCGACCAAATGACAATACTTTGTCGATGATGATTCCCGCTAAGAGGTGCTGAGGTACTGAAAAGAACGAATGAATTCGAAAGGCTGAATTAGAAAAGATAAGCAGAAGATAAATAAGGCCTGAATTAGAAGGAGAAGGAAAACGAAGGGAAGAATGAGAGAAAATACTGACCAATTTTCCCAGTTCTCGCAGTTCCTTGCACGGGCTGCTGTTTGGGTACGTTTCTCTTCGACATAGTATGAACGAAGTCCACGAACGGACAGCATCCCAGAGCCTGTTTATCAGCGACCACGAGTGCAAAAGGTTCGAAATTCTCGCCCACTGCCATCGTCATCATGCCATGAATCACAAGCATCGACTCGCCGACAAGACTGTCTGCCTGCCTTGGAGTCTTGAGGAGTGGGTACTCGTAAGCTTTTGGGATGATGCTCATGCTCCACCATCCCAGACCATGTGCACCGCTTGTTTCCTTCGAATACATATCTGCAAGGACTGGAACGCTGTAAAAGTCATTATCACAAAGCTTCCGGGCAAAGGAATAGGCCTGAGGAGGCCCTTCAACTGAATCCGCGCCCTCTTCGGAAGAAGAACTCATAACCCTGCATGTCACCATGCACAGAAAACACAAATTAAGAAACGTAAATCATGAATGATATAAATATAACACGGCCCTGCTAAACAACATCATATCATATCTTTAGTATATTCATCTCTGAGCAATAAAGTTATGTACACCAAACTTTGGCCCGAGATTTTCCCGGTTACCGCAGAAGGGTTTTATAACTTCATTCCAGAGCCTAGGTACTAGGTTTGTCCGTTTGCACGGCCGCGCCATTCCCCCGTTCTAGAGATGAATAATAGCAGAATATTTGAGATGATTGCATAATTATACACAACAAAATACTACAACAACAAAATATACACAACACAATATGCACAACAAAATATGCACAACAAAATGTGAATAAAAATATCATATATACACGTTGTGTCCTATTCCTCCGCCCGCAAGTACAGCGGGGAGGGCTCGCGGGTGAAGCCATGGCCACCCCGGATGCGGCCTCGGCCGGGGGGAGCACGGTGGGGTGCAACAGGCTCCCCCACGTAGAGCTCATAACGGTACGACCACCTCCAGATCATAGGAGGAGGTGGTGGGGGAGGAGGAGGCGGTAAAGGGGCAACTGGAAAATGGAGCGGCAGAGGAGCAACAAATGCAGAATCATATGCGGACCGACTCAGTCGGTTCCCGCACATCTCCAAGAACAGCATATGGTCCTCAGGGAAAGGAGTGACTTCTCGGGTTGGCTTTGGCATCTTTACCTTTAGCTATGTGTTTG
>LGRX02016159.1:0-10715 GCA_001247695.2 Cymbomonas tetramitiformis
CATGCCCGCTCAATATCAAAGTGAGGGGGGTGGTGCACGTAAAGGAACATGCCCACTCATATCAAACTACATGCATAGGGTGTTTCAAGGATGATAACCTGCTTGCCTGCAAGGTTAATCTGAACACCTATCGGATGACCGTACTATACCCGTACGGCTCCCGGTCCCAAAGAGGCGCAAGGGGACAACGATGTGACAGGGCGGCAACCACGCGTGCGTGATGGGCTTGACAAAAGCAGGGGGGCGTGGGGGCGAGAAGACACGAGACGGCGGCTACCGAATCTTCCACTTCGCTGCTGTTGTTCGCGGGAAGTGCAGCCGAGATAGTGAAATTCGTCAGGTCGGTGGCCAGCAGGGAGGGCGACGGCGGGGACTTGACGAGTCGGGCACTCCGCTGCACGTGGGCCTTCTCTTTGACTATCGCCTTGCTGCTTCTCATGTACTGCGAAATGTCCACCACCTGATAGGCGCCACTGGGGACAGCTAGGTCTGAAGAGGACGGGCTTTCGCTGCCGCTCCCATACAAGCGCTGAAAGGCATCCCCGACTTTAATGCGCCGCGCCGCGGTGATATTGGCATTCTCGTGCCCCAGGGTGCCGGTGGCAGACCAGGACGAGGTTGGCGCAGAGCTGGCTGGGAAGGCTGTTGTGAACGTGGGTGCGGAGGTTGGCAAGGAGCTGGGCGCGGTGGTGGCTGGGAAGGTTGCGCTCTTCGGGGATAGTGGCTCCGGGAGCCGGACAGGAGCCTCTGCAGCCGCCCATAGCAAACCACCCACAAGGTCAACGCTCGGCACCCCTGTTGCTCCAAACTGGTGCCTATCCGGTGGGTTCCGCATGCCCTGTGAAGACACCAACTAACGGACCGCACAAAGAGTGACGGGATGCAGCTACGCGTTACACTTCCGATCTGCGTTGTGAGATATATTAGCAGAGCGTCCTCTGCGGAGCAAAAGCGTGGAAACCAAAATAGGGCATGCGCAATCGGCGGGCCGACAGGATCTCGGGCCTCGCGGAGCCAGTACCATGCGACGCAACTTCCTTGTCCACGTTGAGGTTTTCCCGGTATGGTTGCGGGCTGGGAGACGCGATAATAATTTCAGATATGTGGCTATCGGAGACGGGCGGCGACGAGGCCTTTGCAAGGGAGGCCGTCTGAGGATCAGAGGTCGGTGCCACACGAGAAATGGTCTCAAATGACCGGCGATAGTGATGGTTATCCTGGCTTACTTGACTGCTCGGGTGCGATAACAGAAGTGGCTGCAGCATAAGCACTCCCAGAAGAGCTGCGGGAGAGCGGTGCACAAATTGTCAGCGGGAGAGATAACAGAGAGAGCACGCGCGTGTGTGCGTGAAGTGATAATTGGGCGAGCAAAAAGAGCTGGGAAATTAAAGCGCTGCGCGACGAGAGATCCGTGCGCGGAGGAGGGAGCGCGCACCCACGATGCCGAGTCTCAATATACTTCCGATCCACATAGTTAGAAACTCTCACCGACTTATACTTTTGAGCGTGACTGAGACAAAAGTGGGAGATTCCTTTGTATTATCATGGGACGCAAAGCGGCTTCAACCGAAAACCGTGTCCAGCATACGTACCCACTCCTTCTGTTCAACCGTTTAATGGTATTCTGATGAATCGAGTGCATTTGCACACAGCAACCTGGCAAAAGCCGCATGAGCCGTGGGGAAATTAATCCTATCGCACAGATCTACAAGCACACTTGATGTGGGTTGTCGCGTTTATGATTCTCTGAGACGTTCACTACGTTTATGATTTACTACGCAAGGCAAAAGTTAAAGTGACACACGACAGTGACACATGTATCATGAATCATCAAATCATGATACGAAGGCAAAAGCCTGTATCAGTAATTCAGTTGATCAGTATCGAGACATTTCGATTTGACACACTCTTCCTGCTTTGCAACTTTCTCCTCTTTGTCTTAATTCTTCCGTTCGTTTCAAGTCTTCAGTCTTCACCTTCGAGCATAATATTCATTTTCCCTCCCGAAAACTTATTCCGCGCAATTTTGGACATGGCCAAGCGAAAAGCAGGGAGCTATGCGGTCGTCTTTGACATTGACGGTGTGCTTGTTCACGGTCAGTCACGCAGAGCCTGCGGACTTTATCCATTTTTTGTTCACTATATTTAACACGCTTCAGCAGTACGGTTTATCAGGATTAGGCCGATGTGCAACTTCAAGGATCTCACGAGATTAATTGAACAGCGACAACAATAGAGGGCCATTACCGGCTGAGGGTGACCTATGTGGGTTACATGTTCTGATTGAGAGGCCCAAAATTTATTCTTTTCCCAAGCTCCCAGAGGGAACGTTTCTGCGAAAATATGTTCAGTGACTCTGATCATATTTTTCTGCAGTACCTTCCACAGTCTCAATACATTTTTCCTGGCCTGTTGAGGAATGGGTGCTGCTACAACAGGACCGAAACCAATTCCCGGAGCTAAAGAGGCATTAAATGGCTTGATGTCTAAAAGTATTCCGCATGTCTTCGTCACGAATAACGGCATGGTTGATGAAAGTGCCAAAGCTGAGAGCCTATCCAAAATATTGACCGAGCCAATTGATCCAAAAAGAATGCAGCTTTGCCAAACTCCACTACGGGTATTGTTTCTTGCACCAGTTTCGAGAGCCGAAGCAACCCGACAACCTTCTAGCATTTCTTTCACGCCGATGTCTCGTGAAATGCCTCAGAACGTTTTGTTTCGAGATTCACTACTTCGTGCAACATGTACTGTTGAACAGGAGCAAGCCGATGAGATCGGTGACGACCTCGTTCTAGTCACTGGGTACTCTATGCACCCTGATGGAGCGGAGGGAGTCCTCAGAGGTTTGTGGCTTGCGCTATTTCCAACATTAGAAAACGCTTGAACTGGTCTCCCTGCTACTTGCTGGTAATGTCGCTCGCAGCAACAGGGCGCAGTCTTTTCATCCCACCGTCCTCATACATTCTACGAAGAAAGCCCACATCTTTGCGCTAGTTTCGTTCAGGTCTAGGATTCAAGAATGTTATGTCGTCCACGGACTACGCTGCCGGGCATCCTCACCTCCTTCCCAACAAGAAGCGGCCCGGGGAGACGCGGTACACGACCTCTCACTACACTATTGCGTGTTTTTGTGGCCCTTTTAGGCGCTGCTGCAACTGCAGACACAGCTACAACATCTGGCTTTCGCAACTGCTCTTTTTTAATTGCTGCGAAACAACCTGCTACTGCCAAAGTTGACGGGTGCCTGAAGGGCCGGATACCCCAGCCCGGCGGTGCATGCTCAGGTGGGGGCAGTGGTAATCCTGGAGACTCCTGTAGACTGGCACGAAGATTTACAGGTTCGTGACGCGCGTTGATGGCGTTGTGCACGCAGTGTATTTGAGTATAGCCTGATTGACTTCAGTTGAGACGGCCTTCGCAGAACTTTGTTTGTTGCTCTCTGTTTGTGACAGCATCTGCATTTTCAGATGTTTTCCACCGGCGACCTCCACCGGACTCTGTGTGTGCCTTCTGCTTGCGACGGCTTTCGCACCGGCAGTGCCTTCTGCTTGCGACGGCTTTCGCACCGGAAGTGCCTTCTGCTTGCGATCGCCTAATCACTGCAGGACACTTTGAGGACGCCCTTGACCTCAGAGCTGCCTTTCGCAATCACAGGTGTTGGTGGACGTTCTCGGAAGCAGCGGCCGCCTCGGGGAGCCCGCAGGTGCTTTGAAACACTCAGCGTCTCACGACTGACACTTCAAGCCGCGTTCCACTCAGTGTGCCCCTTCAGCGTGATCCCAGTAGGAAGATGTGGATCCAACCATCCCGAGGCTGCTGCCGCACCCCACTGTGCGCCACAACTCTCTGGCTGCCGTTCTGCCGTGCGCTGTGAAGATGCAGCTGTCACCGTGATCCGAGATGAACACACACCATGCCATCGCATTCTGTTTACGCAATGTTTGAAGCTTTCGCGGTCCGCCTTGAACAGGTTCCACGCAGAAGGTGAAGTTGTTCGGTGCGCCACCCCCCTCCCCCAGCTTTCCGCCACCACGCAGAGTTACGCAGAGTGAGCACTTACATTGCGCCCTGGCACTAGGTACACTGCGGCATCCAGCTCTGAGCAAACGAAAGTCAGAGGATCGTCTACCTAGATAGATCGGGTGCGCGTGGAAATTTTCCAAGGCTCGAAAAGACAGTGAACGGCACGAGCCTCGTTCCCTGAACATTCCTCCATTGAGGTCTGCTGCCAATAAGTGTCACGTTTGGCATCCCGGGTAGAGCGTTTGCTGGGTGGCGATAGTGATGACGTCAGGCTTGCCTATGCGGGGTGGCGATAGTGATGACGTCAGGCTTGCCTATGCGGGGTGGCGATAGTGATGACGTCAGGCTGGCGATAGCGTCAGGCTTGCCTATGCGGGGTGGCGATAGTGATAGCGTCGAGCTTGCCTATGCGGGGTGGCGATAGTGCTGACGTCAGGCTTGCCTATGCGGTGGCGGTAGTGATGACGTCAGGCTTGCCTATGCGGGGTGGCGATAGTGATGCGTCAGGCTTGCCTGTGCGGGGTGGCGATAGTGATGGCGTCAGGCTTGCCTATGCGGGGTGGCGATAGTGATAACGTCAGGCTTGCCTGTGCGGGGTGGCGATAGTGATGACGTCAGGCTTGCCTATGCGGGGTGGCGATAGTGATGACGTCAGGCTTGCCTATGCGGGGTGGGGGCCAAAACTGGGTCGCAGTGTGTAACTTCGACTTTACGTATGCATGGGCTAATGTAGCCCCGCGATTCGGGCCGGGAGCGTTTGTGCGATGCCTTGAGACGCTCTTTTATCAGGTGCACCCTCGCCACCGAGAGAATAAGAGCCACCCAGGCTCCTCCCGCTTCTCGAGGTACTCGAGGTGTGATTCAGCTTCTCGCTGGAGTTGTGTTGATGATGCTGGTCTCAGTGCTGCATCCAGGACGTTGGGTTGCTTGCAAATGGATGCCTAGCAATTTGAAGGTGTTCGAGTCAACTCAATTCTGTGTAACCTTGTAATGCTCCACGTGGACTTATTCACTTTTTATGGGCCTGCATCCAAACGTTCGGCTTCACCTAGGGATGGTAGGACTGCAGCATGGCAACTGGCATCCTCAAGTTAGGTCTCCTTCTGAAAGTTGTCAAAGCCACAGGCCGAGGTGCCCAGAACCACAATTGGACAAAGTCTTTGTATAACTTAGTCAACTGCTGTGTCAAGTGGGCATAAGGCCACCTCGTCAGGCATTATAATCTTTGAGGGAAATGACGCTCTATCGGGAAGGCCTCGCCACAACTCATGCGCGCATCTTTTGCTGGGAGGCAAGTGCAGTTGCATGCGAAGAATTTGGAGTACATCTGCTATGGCAAGCCGCATTCCCCAGCATACAGATACGCAGAAAGAACGCTAGCAATTCAGGTGTGACCCCTATCACCAAATTGGGTGAATCATACTGTAGTGTATTCCCTATGGAAATATAGAGACTCCATGTCCTGAGGAAAATTTAGAAAAGCTCTCTAGCCCAATGGAATGTGGTATAAGCTTCCTACCCCATGGAAGTACTATAAAGCTCCAAATCTCACCATGATATGATGAAAGGCTCCTGTTCCTTGTGATATGATAAAGCTGTATTTCCCATGGAAATATGGGCCTCCGTTATAATTGCGTGAATGTCCTCAAGACCATGGCAGAAGACAAGCAATCGCAATGGATGACATGACAGCCTCTGGACCTTTCTAGAAACTTCGGTGCTTAAGAGCTCCTGAAGTGATGTTGATAGAGTATAAAGTAGTTCGCAGGTGTGTCATCACAGTCTTCCATGGATCGTGTCTTGATACTTGTTGCAGCCACATATGGGTCAAGGAAGGACTTTAGTACGCTTTGATGGGGGTGGAGATCACACAGATGACAGGACAGCCAGCTAAACTGCCGTCTGGCTGCACCATCTATGCCATTGGAGATAACCCAACTAGCGACATTCGCGGGGCGAACGCAGTGAGAGGCCCTGCATCACTCACCGAATCACACATATCCATACCGCAAAAGCCGTCTTCGATGACACATGAGAGATGCCCGATGCGCGAGCAACGGAAGACCTGAGAGATTCCATGCATGAGAAAAATGTTCGGTGTGCAAGGGGCACCAGCCCGGTGCTTGAGAGGGGAAGCATGCGAGAGACATCTGATCTGAATCGAAGGCTGTGCAACATTCAGTGATCTAGCTAATGCAGCAGGATGCACGAGAGCTGGTTTGTGCAAAAGCTCGAGACTATCACGCAGGTGGAGGTCCATCGCGGGGTGAAGAAGGTGGTGTCTGTGGGTATAGGCGGGTGCGCATTGGAAGAGTATCTTGGTGCGGACAGGTGTGTTCGACAGCGAAGCAGCTAACGATGAGCAAGACCCGGTGCGTCTCGTTTCATGTTGGAAAGACTCCAACTTGCCAACTGTTGCAGCACCCCTTGAAGCGCGTCTTTGGCGCAAGCAATAGTTCTCAGTCCCCCTACGATGATCGTGGACCCCTTAAATTAGTGGACGCATGTGTCAAATAGGCAACGGCCGTTACTCCACCCTGGAAAGGTGTCTTTGGAACATATAGAATATGCAGCATCTGGAGGGCTAAGGGCAAGGTGGTTCAGAGAGATGCAGTGGCATACGGTGCTGGGAGTTCGGTCTCTTGTGACAGTCACAATGCATGGGTGTTTTCGATGAGGAGTACAGTCCCTTGGGGGTTGACAAAGCGACACACAAATTTTGCTTCAGGGCTGAACTTTCTTAGGGTGCTCAAGCTGCATTAGCATTTTGCTCTAAGACTGGAATTTCTTGGAAGAGGCTATTATAATATTAGGTTCGTATGGTCCAATTACATAGTGAGGAATCAAATTGTCGCCCTGAGTGGTTCAAGGAGAGTGCAACGCCTGTATCTTCGTAAATCAGTTTCTTGGCCGTCCAGCCATTAAAGAGGTTTTGTGGATTTTCAGGCAGATCATGTTGTGGAGAATGTTGATGCTGCTCTCCATCTCATATCAAAGCTTGAGAACATTGAGGAGTAGATGAAATTATTGTGACATCTTTTGCTCAGTAACCCAAAATAAATTATCAACGAACTACCCATAAATGGAAATCTATTTGTCTCACCTCATTTTTGTAAACTGATAGCATGATGAAGGAAACAAAACATACCGGTGATGAGCCCTTGACATCACTCGATGGCATTTGCTTGAATAGTCGAATGTGAATACTCGCAATATAGGTTCTCGATATTTCCACACATTGTTAGCCAGTTCATTTGAATTGGACATTAAGCCCTGAATGTTACAGGTTGGTTGTTAATCATCACGGAATAAGTTTGGATATGCGGTATGTAAAATGCAAGTAGGAGGGTAGGTGCAGTCCTAGCCTTCCTTTAGATATATCATGCGACGGCTTGTGTAAAAATATCACAAACTCGAAATACAGCGTATGAGGCATCTGAGCTTGATGATAGGGAACTAAAAGTCCCTAGCGTGAAGTCGGCACGCAGTGCGCCAGCTCCACGACTGAAGACAAAATCGATGTTCGCAGAGGCAGACTGTTTGCTCCCCGGGTCAGCTCGAAATGCAGCGAGATAGATGGGAATCTCGGTTTGGAACAAAGTGAAGGCACACTGGTTGAATTCCTTGGTTTTCCTATCCACGCACCTGCGAGATGCCACTGCAGTCTTGCTCAGCTTCGCAAACAAATCCTTCTCCACACGAATCGGGTCTCGCACGGTAGGGCACTGTGCTTTTCGGGTGGGCATGGCGCTGGGGTGTTGGTACAAAACCTAGTGGTTTTGTACACTATATAGTGGGATTGACCAGTATACTATATAGTGGGATTGACCAATATATAGTGTACCAGTCCCACTATATAGTGGAACTGGTACGCTATGTACACTATATAGTGTACCAATTTCACTATATAGTTGAACTGGTACACTATATAGTGTACCAATTTCACTATATAGTGAAATTGGTACACTATAACTATATAGTGTACCAATTTCACTATATAATGGAACTGGTACACTATATAGTGTACCAATTTCACTATATAGTGCAACTGGTACACTATACAGTGTACAAATTTCACTATATAGTGGAACGACTACATTATTGTATATTTGTCGCGAACCCGTGCACAACGTGGCTCTACGAATACATATATACCGTCTCAGTGATAACGCAACTCTGTTCACTGTATGTATATTCTAAGTGACCACGCAAACACTGCACATATTGCCACTACAAAACTGTCCGGCAAGACAGCTACACTTCCAACACTCAACTGTCCAGCGCAGCAGCTATACTTCCAAAAGTTCAAAAAAATTTGACAAGTGGATAACTTCACATATGCAAGCTATTTTTCTCAACATCCCTCATCTGTAATTGCTGCCAGTAGCACAGATATTAGATAAGAGCTTGTACTGCATCTTCCGTGGTAACACCATTCAAAGCGAACCTGCCCATGCCGAAGGTAAACATACCTACGCCAGTGGCTTCACCATCACGCAACATCCTTGCACGTGTCAGAGGGTTACGAAAAACCATCACCCACATACATCTTCGTCCAGTGGGCCCATGTTCCAGATGCCCGATTACATGTAAGCAACCTGCATAGCAAAGTTTGCGGAAATAATGTGCCCTGCTCTCGGTCATGTCAGTCATATAGTGCGATGGCACATGTATACATGCCACCACTCTGCTGGCCTTCACTGCCAATGGCCGCGCGATGTCCAGCACAGCGAACCATGGTGAAGTGACCACCGCGTCACACACTCCGTATCTCTGCTTCCAAGCGCGGTAGTTGCCTGGCTGCAACGCGTTTAAAGTCTCAGGTCACTTTAACTGTGGGTTCCAGCCATTGCTCATGACTTCCAAGTGAGCACACTCCAACAGCATCACTTTGCTGATTACCCCTGTGCCAGCCCAGGGATCCCATACGTGCTTGATCTTCTTCCAGTCCACTTCGTTCGCGAGGCGCTTCACCTCACGTGGTACAGTCATGACCAACTCTAGGCCCCAATCCAACTGACTGGCAACCTTCACTTGGGTTGTGGTCAACTGCGTGACGTCCCATTTTTCTGCACTTCCTCCATGCACATGGCCTGTACTGTAGGTGCTTTGCGTAAGCTTCTCGCTCGCACCTGCTGCTCTAGAGCAAAATGACAGATGTAAAAATCTGAAATCAAGCATTCCAAAAACTGATATCTGAAATCTAACGTAGAGCAAAATTAGCAAAAAAAAAATCTAGAAAATTAGCAAAATTTCAAAAATGGAATCCCCCTCCCCACTCGAAGCGGAAACTCGGAATCCCAAGTCGGTATCCCCCCCCCGCCCCCGCCCCACTTACCCACTTTTTCGGGACCAGGAGTGAGGGCAAGATTTTTTTTAAAAAAACCCTCTATTATAATACAAGCTGCAGATACAAGCTGGTAGTCCTCCCCCCGGCCCCCGACTTCATTTCCAAACTCGAGTCCAAGTCGGTAGGGGGGAGGGGGGGCTCGTAGTGGAGGTGGGCGAGATTTTCAAAAAAAGCTCGTCTTATTGTTATAAGTAAAATAAAAATTATAATCCGTCACAGTAGTCTGCTTCGTACTTGCTAGCTATTGCAAGGAAACTCCACGACAACTGCATCAATCGAATGTCGGAGTGAATGCGCATCAAAGCCCGGTAGAGGCTATAAATTGACTTCTGAACTGGTCTGACAAGTTTTGGCGTAACATCGATTTTCCTGCGAATCCTGCGATATCTCGTGCGAATAAACACTGAGGCAGCGACTACGCCAGGCGTGCACGATTGTCAAAACTGACCACGACGTCAGGCTCGGACTAGCTTTTGACAATCGTATACGATTGTCAAAGCTTGCGACTACGAAAGGGGGCCGGACCTAGCGCCCAAGCTTGACACAATCGTATACGATTGTCACGCGTGAGTCAGGGGGCCGGACCTAGCGCCCAAGCTTCACAATCGTATACGATTGTCACGCGTGAGTCAGGGGACCGGTCAAAGCTTGCGACTACGGCAGGCTACTCAGCTTTGACAATCGTATACTCGGACTCAGCTGTCAGACAATCGTAGACGATTGTCAAAGCTTGCGACTACGGCAGGCTCGGACTCAGCTTTGACAATCGTATACGATTGTCAAAGCTTGCGACTACGGCAGGCTCGGACTCAGCTTTGACAATCGTATACGATTGTCAAAGCTTGCGACTACGGCAGGCTCGGATTCCGAAGCTTTAACAATCGTATACGATTGTCAAAGCTAGCGATGTTTTTTAAGTCTAATTCTTGAGTCTGTATAGAAAAGCTGGGTTTGACAATCGTATACGATTGTCAAAGCTGGCGACGTTTTTTATTTATTTTAAACTCTTGTCTGTAAAAAAGCTGGGTTTGACAATCGTACACGATTGTCAAAGCTGGCGACGTTTTTTTTTTGTGTGTCTAATTCTTTCAGAGTCTGTAGAAAAGCTGGTTTTGACAATTGGTTGCGAATTTCAAAGTTGACTAAACTTCACTATATTATGTGCGGAATGCAATCTTCATGCATACATTCTTCGAAAAATTTAGCACCGGTTTGCCCCATTCATTTTTATTGTTTAGGTTATTCATGCATACATTCTTCGAAAGATTTAGCACCGGTTTGCCCGGCATTCATTTTGTTTTTTGGGTTATTCATGCAAACATTCTTCGAAAAATTTAGC
>LGRX02016159.1:10999-33152 GCA_001247695.2 Cymbomonas tetramitiformis
TGCTTGATTTCAGATTTTTCACATCTGTCATTTTGCTCTACGTTAGATTTCCTTTTTCCAAATTTTGCTAATTTTGCTCTACGCTAGATTTCAGATTTCATTTTTTGGAATGCTTGATTTCAGATCTTTTACATCTGTCATTTTGCTGTACGTTAGATTTCAAAACCGGTTCGGACCCCCCCACCCCCCCACCACCCCATATTATTGTTGTGGGGTTCGGTGTAAATTTTTTACTAACAACAAAACAATTACAAATAAATTCGTTTGGGAAACAGTTTTGACAATCGTACACGATTGTCGGACCTGTGTATCGCGTGTTCGTTAATAATTTCTATATAGCCCGTATAGACCGGACTAGGAAAGAATGGGAAATGATCCTCCTAAAGGCCTCAAGCGATTTAAATATTGCCAAGGAGGGCATGGGCGGATGCAAAAAATCACAGGGTTACTGCCTGACTCACGTTTGACAATCGTATACGATTGTCAAGCTCTGTCGTTCGGTTCGTCTCTCTGACGCACGTTTGACACTCGCATACGACTGGGTTATATATACCCCCTGAGTCCCTGGTTAGGGGGGGAGGGGGGAGTCAGTGTATATTCCTTAAGTATGAAGAATTTTTTTAAATTTTCTTAAGTATATGAAAACGCAGGCGTCGACGCGGGCCGACGCGTTACCCTCCTTAAGTATGGGCTTAAGTATGGGAGCCCTATTTTGCGAAATCTTAGAATGTTAAGAATGTTTGGTCCGGTCCGTCCAGTCCGTCCAAACTGGACGGAATTTGGACGGACTGGACGGACTGGTCGGACTGGACGGACTGGACGGACTGGACGGACCGACTGGACCGACTGGACCGATATGAATCCCCCACATTTCGCGTTCCGCTTCCATCCTTGGATACCGTAACCGCGTATAATCCCTGAAACACACGGAAGTCAACGCTCGTTCAGTGCAAGTCGGTTCCTAACAAAAGTGAGCTTCGGGACAAAATGACGTTCAGCAGAGTCGCACTGTGATGCCCTTTGAAGGGTCCCCTCACCACACACAGATGCGTGACAAGATTTCACGCGCGAACTGGTTCAAGAACAAAGACAGGACGTGAAGAGTGCGTACATGCTTAGATTCCCGTACGACTAAGGGGCTCTCGCAGAAAAAGAGAAGGTGAAAGATGTCACCTTCGATTGCAGCCGTGCGCGTAGACCTTTCCACAAGGGCCAGCGAACCCAACCTGTGACATACACGAGGCGTATGAGCGTGTATTTCAACAAGTATTCGAAAAAAATAGCACGAAAAAGAAAAGAAGACTGACGGCTGAGAAGACCCGCTGCTGGGCGCACGTTCGTCGGCCGACAGTCTCCCTAAGATTAACTCGAGTTAACGGCAGCCTAATTCTTTTCACCTCAGTACTCGAATTCCGGTCCATCGCATGAATTCTGGTGCGCGAGTCAACTCGTCATCCGTGTTCCGTCAGTCTGTCAGCGACGCGACGGAGCGGAGCGAGCCGAGCGGAGCTACGCGTGGCAAGTTATGTCATGTCAGGTCATGTCATCACATTATCATGTCGATGTCGCTGTCATACCGCGCGGCGCTATGAAGACCATCTGAACCGAAAAGCACTGCCCCTCAGCCTTAAGAGCTCTGTACCCGGGCGCTTTTAGGCCCTAAAAGCGCCCACTTTCCACAATCCACTATAAACCATAATTACACAACGCGCGGAAGAAGGGAAACGTGTTAGCACGCAATATGCAGACAATTCGTGTTGATGGTAGGTTCGCGCCATCGAGCTGAAAGAGGCCGCAAGCCCTTCGTCGGCGGCCCGCGCGTCTCGTTTTTTCCCGCTAAGGCGTGATGCACCGACCGGCTTCCAACAAGGTGAGTACGTTGCTAACCATTTTCGACTACGCCGAATCCGATGGCGACCTCCGTTTTCACCGGTTGGAAGGCTATCGGGATCCAGAGCATGCTCAAGGTTGGCCCCATGCAGATCCGCCTGAGCACCGACACACCTTCACACCTTCAAAAACGCGTTAACACCTAAATGACGAATTCGGTTTGAGGAGTATAGCATCAGTGCGAGCGCGGAAACTGCCATAACTTCTACGTTGGTAGACTATTTGACATGTATGGAGTATTGACGGATCGCGGTGTCCATATTAGCATATTTGAGACTTAAGCAAGGTCCCTCAACTGTGCGAAGGCCATCAAACTCAGTATATCGAGCACGAAACTTACTGGAAAGTGCAAGAGTGGCATACAGTAATCACTCACATTTAAGGAAACTCGACGTTAAGGAAATAGCCAGCGTTTCGGGGGGGGGGTACCCAACTCGATGAGAAAAGCTGGCTGGATTTTCCGACTTATGAGATGGCCTGAAATAAGGAAAATGACCGCTGGCTGCCTAGCAGGAGAGACATTTCTTAAACTAAGAAAACTTTGCCGGGAAATTGACAAATATGGTATATTTGATGGGTTTTCATGATTTTTTGCACAAAACTTGTCTTAAAGGTTTAAGTTCCTGATAGTCTGTTTCAGATATAATATCGTCATCAAAATCTTGCTTTAATTCTTTAAGCTGCGCACGGCTCTCAGGGTCCATTTTCTCGGAAAATGAACACCTTAAGAGAACGGGTCGTTAGAAGGTGTCCACGTGGGCCGGTTATGGAATTCGCCGGGCTGGCTCTACGAGATCGCGGTCCACTATCCATAGCGTTCTCTTATGACGACGCCGGCGAGGGGGGTACCCAACTCGATGAGAAAAGCTGACTGACCTGGATTTCTCTGTTTTCTTACAGGTGGGTGATTACTGTACTGGTAGACGATAAAAGTTAAGATTTTTACGAACAAATTAATAACCCTATGCTTTGGCGACAAGTGAGAAATTAATTTCGGTTTCAAGTCCAAAATGATCGGAATGCTGCGTTCGGTATGTCAAAATGTTCCCATATATCACCTCATATCGTGCGCGCATTTGCAGCCCCATCGATTGAGCATGTCGATTTTTTACGAACAAATTAATAACCCTATGCTTTGGCGACAAGTGAGAAATTAATTTCAGTTTCAAGTCCAAAATGATCGGGATGCTGCGTTCGATATGTCCAAATGTTCCCATATATCACCTCATAGTGTGTGCGCGCATTTGCGCCTATCGACTCGAGCATGTCGACTTTTACGAACAAATTAATAACCTTATGCTTTGGCGACACGAGAAATTAATTTCGTTTCCAAGTTCAAAATGATCGGGATGTCGCGTTCGATATGTCAAAATGTTCCCATATATCACCTCATATTGTGCGCGCATTTGCACCCCATCGACTGGGCATAAGCCGACTTTTACGCACAAATTAATAACCCTATGATTTGGCGACAAGTGAGAAATTAATTTCAGTTTCAAGTCCAAATGATCGGGATGTCGCGTTCGATATGTCAAAATGCGTTCCCATATATCACCTCATATTGTGCGCGCATGTGCAGCCTCATCGACCGAGCATGTCGATTTCGTTTACGAACAAACTAATAACCCTATGCTTTGGCGACAAGTGAGAAATTAATTTCGGTTTCAAGTCCAAAATGATCGGGATGTCAAGGTTCGATCTTCAAAAATGTTCCATATATCACCTCATATAGTGCGCGCGCATTTGCGTACCCCATCGACCGAGCATGCCGATTTCGTTTACGAACAAAATTAACCCTATGCTTTGCTTGACAATGTGAGAAATTAATTTCGGTTTCAAGTCCAAAATGATCGGAATGCTGCGTTCGGTATGTCAAAATGTTCTAATATATCACTTCATATAGTGCGCGCATTTGCAGCCCCATCGACCGAGCATGTCGACTTTTACGAACAAATTAATAACCCGCCTATGCTTTGGCGACAAGCGAGAAATTAATTTCAGTTTCAAGTCCAAAATGATCGGAATGCTGCGTTCGATATGTCAAAATGTTCCCATATATCACCTCATATAGTGCGCGCATTTGCAGCCCCATCGACTGAGCATGTCGACTTTTACGAACAAACTAATAACCCTATGATTTGGCGACAAATGAGAAATTAATTTCAATATTGATATATATACCGTTTCTGCATCAACTGGTTATTCACCATTTTATCTCGACTCGATGGCGCAACCACTTTCGCCTCATGACCTGGTTATCACTATTCCGCCAGAAGCTCCTGTTCCAATACAAAGAGCTATTCGAGATCATTTTGACCAGTACTCGGCTATTCATGCCAACGCGGTAGTAAGATAACATTTCCCGAGCAGCAGAAATTAGCCAAGCCAGATTCAATAAGACTCACATGCCTAAGCAGTTTGCAGTTGGGCAGAAAGTTCTTTTACGGACCGAGTTTATTCAATGGACTGGTTTGACAGAGGCAGGCAGACACTTTAAACAACCATATATTGGGCCGTTCACCATTTCCAAAGTGCTTAGCCATGGACGTGCATACGAGTTAGATTTCGGAGATCTTGATATCCGTATTCATCCGGTACAGCCTGTTTCCAGATTAGAGCTGTACAACGACTCGATTCAAGCACCTTTGCCTCTGCCACAGATGATCACCGAAGAAGGGCAACCACTATTTGAGATATCACATATACTCTCGGATAAATTCACTAGAGGTGTCAAATACTATTTAGTACGATATGCAGGCTACGGTCCTGAGCATGACACCTGGGTCAAAGCCACAGAGCTGACCAATGCAGCAGACATTATAGCTGCCTATGAAGGCTAGACATTATATTAAGCCTTATGCCCTTACTTCTTGTAATATATACTAATACATGTCAATCATCTATATAACCTTGCTCTTAATGTTTATCATTATGTTGCATTGAAGCGGGAATTGATCCTTCCTTGCTAAAGGTGTAGTGAGCCTTGTTCAAAATCATACCCTTGCACAGATACGCACACATGCGAGATATCATATCTGTGGATAAATAAAAACTGCTAAATGCTACCTTTGCCAACAAAACCGTGGTTTGTCATCGGATTCTTGGCCAGTCATCCGAAGCTACCGGAGACATTGACTGAGGTAGACGGAGTTGTGATCCTAAGTTGTGCTTGACAAACATAACTGAATAAATTTCACATTAGTACGTGGCGAATCCATTCTCACTCATCGCGATAGATGTTCGTCAAAGCGTGCGTACTGGACAAAAACATTGAGGAGTTGAGCAGACCGGTTGAGGATTATAAGTCCAATTCCGTTAAGAAGGGCCGCTCCGTTTGCATTAAAAACAAGCCCCAAAAATCGGGCTCCCCATCGCCACCTAGGATCCTCCAAAGTAGCTTAAGGAGGGGAGGAAGGGTTGGGTGCACTATATCAGGCCGAGAATCGTTCGATTATAAATTGTTAAATCGTGGGATCATCGTTCGCGCAAAGCGACGACGGCTAGCGCAAATAATCCGTAACGTAGACTTCGGATGCTTTGAATCGTCTAGTACATACATGATAACGTGTGGATCAATCAGTAATCCAGCGTCAATCTGTATCACGAAAACGCTCTTCATTGAACCTTGAAACGTCACTCTGAAATACGATACGATTTCCAGAAAGGTGGGCTACATCCTAAGAACTGTAAGGTGAGGGACTAAAGTGGACTCAGTTCCCCCCAATCACCTAAAAACACCATGAGGGACGCCTCAAATCGATGTAAGAAGACTGGTACCAGCAAGAAGCGACAACAACAAAGACATCATAGACATATACAAAGGTATGCCCGTTGTGAGGTCACAACTCTTTTAAGAGGGGAGATCTGTCAGGGTCATGACCGATGGCATATGTGTCATACGTGTCATACCTGTCAGACATGTCATACCATGTCATGTCATATATTATTATGACAGTCGACAGTATGGTCGACCATGACTGTACATGTCGAGTCGCGTCATATATTTATGACAGTCGACAGTATGGTCGACCATGACTGTACATGTCGAGTCGCGTCATATATTTATGACAGTCGTCAGTACGGTCGACGATGATTGTACATGTCGCCATATGATAATGTCATATCATCAGGCATCCCTGTCATCGAGAGTTCGTATGTCGAACTCGAAGATGGCAAAGCAAAGATACAGCTTGAATACAAACAAGAACCATCTTGGCTTTCAGCATGCGCGGAACTCGCATGCGCAGCATGAACGAACTAGTCGTTATTACCATGCTGGTCGTTCAACCTACGTCTCGGGTTCACAACCCAATGGCGGTACCATCTAAGATGATGGGAGACGTAAGGTACAAAAGTGAGGAAGCGTTGTGCTTCAGCAGATCTTCTTACAGAGACTGCACTCACAAACCCGCTCATCCGTACACTTGCATTGCTGTCCAAACTTTGCAGTGTTTATTTTGTATACTGATAATATATTCACGGCGCTTGTCTACATAGCCGTATCAGAGGACCTGTACACCGTCCTCCGATCGTCCGCGGCCAAGTCCCCCTACGTCACACCTTTGTATCCGGTGGTGCTGCGCGAGCTCAGCACCAGCCACAACTTCACTTTCGCCTCCCTCACCCTGCGGCTTGGTAAGTGTCTATTCTGCGAAAGGCGGGTTAAGCCGCCGTAACACGTTGTTACGGCGGGTTACCAATACCTAGGCATTTCTACGATATCGCGCGCGTAATTGACTCCGGGCAAAAACTAGGAACAACAGGCGTTTATCAACCCAAAAAATTACCCAAAAAAGGTTGGCAGAACTCCAGACACTTTGGTCTGAGGATTGGTACTGTAATCGACTTCGAGCAAAAAGTAGGAACAACAGGCGTTTATCAACCTTCAAAATTACCTCCAAAAAGTTGGCAGAACGCCACACATTTTGGGCTGAGGATTGGTCTATACCGATAGGGAAGTGCTCTAGATCGAAACTTAAGGTCACAACACATAAAACTTCCTTCAAATATTGTCACTTAGTGCCTTGGGACCACCACGTAGCCTACGCGGAGCAACAATAAACGAAGTTAGGGATTAACCCGCCGTAATTTTCGGGCCAACCCGCCCTAACTGAACGCCATTTCAGCCCGGTATACCCATATCCAAGTAGCAGAAATTAAAGTTTCCACACACAAAACTAACTACAATCAACATTGCCAAGCATGGGTTTTATGCGATATCTCGAACTATTGTGGATATTAGAGTGCTCGAATGTCGCTCTTAGGTATTGTTAACCCGCCCAAAAATTAGTAGAATAGACATAAGATCTTCCGTGATGAGTCCGCCCTTGCCCGACTCTCCGCGCCCGCCTTGCCTGCGTCTGGTGGTGCTACCCGCACCGGTGGTGGTGGCGGGAAGGAGCCTGCCGGGTCCTTCAATGCCCTCGGCAGGCGCAAGTTCATCCCGCCCGAGGGAACTTGGAAGAAAAACGAGACGGGCGGGCGCTACCTCGTCTGGGACGGCACCGGCATGCCGTGCGTGACGTGCTTCCGCCTGTGGGCCGTCACGACCGGCCACATGGACACCGACGACATCTGCCCCTACGTGTGCGTCCAGGCGTTCGCACCAGGGCGTGCTCCCGCCCTCGCTCCTCGTGCTCCACCCAAGCCCCCTTCCATGTCCGCATGGCCGCCTTCGGACGCGCCACAAGCCCACGCCCTCCGCGAGCTCGAGCCTGCACCGCAAGATGCGGCTCCTCCACCTGATGCGGCCGCCTTGTCTGTCCGTTTTTCGGTGGAGCCGCCTCCACATCGCGGCATCGACCCTCCCAGGGGGGCACCCACGCCTTACAGCGACAGCGAAGACGACGCCCCTGCGGCGCTCTCCATCGTGCAGCACGAGGACGATGACGTTGACTGGCCGGCCTTTCGGTCCACCCCGTGGATTCCGTCCATCAACGCGTCTGGCAGCAACTCCAACTGAGCATCGAGTTCCACATCGCCGCCAATCACCGGTGCCAACATGTGTGGGCCTCAGTATGTGCATTAGACTTCAGCAATGCTTCAAGCCTTCGATGCCTGACTCCTTAGCCTATAGATTGTTCCGGGCCAACGCCCGAGCGGGGATCCGCAACTAGTTGGACTGAGAAAGGTCCCATTGGGCCTGTAACTATCTGTATGCTTTAGGGTTAGGGCTTTGTGGCTTGCATGCCTGATCTGGCACCTCACCTCTTCGGGGTGAGGTGGTGTCACGGAGACACAGACTTCCCCCCCCTGGGGGAGGGAGCCCTGGTCTTTCTGTCACCCCTCGACCCCAGGTGCCAGGTCAGCTCCGTCATCAGTGGTGGGGAAAATAAAACCCCTGTATTTTATTTTCATGCATCTTAGACTGCGAAACCACCCGAGCATCTCGTCCCAGCTTCACAGAGTTTGTGGAGACTGAAAACACGCGTATATTCCACCGTTGTCGTTCGATACCCACCGTTTATTTCACCGTCTCTGTTATTTACACAGCGCACGTAGCATAAGCTGCTTAGACTCTCTTACTCTCATATGGTATATCTCGGTTACAGTCACATATCTCTCGGTTTCGGCCTCATATTTTTGCTTACAACGATAATATTAAAACACTGATATACAGAATATTCTACCCTGTATGTGTTTCAAACTATCTATTAGTTATATCTTTTACAGTCACATATTCCACGGTTTAAGCCTCATATTTTTGCTTACAGCGATAGTACGTAAAACACTGATATACAGAATATTCTACCCTGTATGTGTTTCAAACTATCTATTAGGGTCCCGTGAGCAGGTCGCAGGGCCGAAACACAAGAATAGGGACCAATTTCACGGTTCTTGTTCTGCCCGAGGACCCACGACATGCCCCGGAGCATGGGGAGCCGGGGGGGGAAAACCCCGAACAGGTGAACTTTCGATGGCAATTTACCCGTGAGGGTAATCGCCTATTAATGTTTGTCGGAGGTGCCGAAATAGCAAACCGGGTCCCGTGATACAGTAGGGCGTCCGCTTCCTAGTAACTTTTATTCAATTGGCTGCTGACTAGATAAAAATATTAAAACGCTAAGACTAGTTGAGCAAATATTCAGCCCCGACTATGGGCCTCGCCTCGGCCTGGAGCGCGTCAGCTGATCAGCGCTTCAAAGGAGATGGTAGAAGTAGTTTCTTGATCTTCGATACTTCGAAGTTGCAATAATGCGACGCTTTTGTTCTGAGAGAGATACTCGTACCTCAGAGGAGTGAGTGATACGGAAATGCTACTCCATTAATATCGAGCTAGCCCACACACGTGCATAATGCAGTACACATTGCTTACAAGTCACTGGCCACATTCTCGAGTTGTGTCCACTTATCATGGCCCTATGACCCTATTTTGAGGTACTTAACTTCACTGTGATACCGCTTGCAATATTATTGATAGTTCGTCTGGAGCACTCAGCATACAGCATATGGCGAGACTTGCACTTGATGCTCGTCGAGGGGATTTGGCTGGCGTGAAAGAACGTTTGGATGCAGGAGACGACATTGATCAGGCCGATGGGGTATCCGAGACTCGAAACTTTACCTTTTTCTACACAGTTCGCTCAATTAATTGAGACGCTGAACCTCTATGTTCATTTATGAATATGTTTTTGCGAGATAATTTACAGCATATTTCGTTCTTCAAAGTAAAACTTCGACGCCATGGCAGGTGGATGACCGAACTGCACTTCACGAGGCGGCAACTGCTGGGCAGCTGCACGTTATCAGTTTTCTTCTGAAGGTAGGGTGTATCCGTCAGTAGCAAGCGTTGAATATTATCAATCAAAGTGTCGCTGATGGCCTTATTTGGTAATATAAGACATGCGAACTATCACTCTTGTGATTAATCACTGCTCGCTTGCTTTTTGGAAGTACCGTCTCAAGCTCTTAAGAAGTTGCTGCATCCGTGTTACTGTTTGATCTCAGTGTTCCTTTCCTATGCATCGCGAGCTATCGGTCTTCGAAAGAGTACTAGGAATACACGACTATTGTACCCGTGTCTCGAACCTTGTGTCTGCGAGGTGAATCGTTGATGTTCAGGCAGCAATGAGCGCAAGATTCGTGTTCCACCACTTTGGAAAGTTTTGCATACGATTATTGACGTTATTGTTTTCTGGATGGTGGGGCTTCCGAGTGCTGAAAATAAGCAGCATGGCGCTACTGTGGACGTTCCAAGTCAGGTGCGTCAAACAGTTTTTTCAGCTAGTTTTAAGCTGATGCGTATGAAACAAGTGACCCAAGTACTTGGAAGTAGCAGCGGAGATTGATGTCCTCGGGAAAATTTTAAGATGCTATTTGAAAACTCCCACATCGCTATAGTGCTGATCAGAACAACATATGCTTGCGTGTCATATCGGGAAAATCTCCACTCGTTAGCTATATTTCGCCTTGCGCCTACATGTGTTGAGCCTTCGGGAAGAAATGGTGGTGAAATCTGTGAGTTGAGGATGCTCACGTTGTGACAGAGTGGAAATACTGCGCTTCATCTCGCTTGTTGGTGTGGACATTCCCAAGTTGCGCAAACCCTATTGCAGCATGGCGCAAACGTCACATTAACCACTAAGGTATGAGCGAAGAAGGCAGCTCAGCTCGACTTGAACTCAACGAGTTTTAAAGTTTCAAAGGATCACATTTCTGAGTGCGATAGTTTGCTTTCTCAAAGGCTTCCATACCTCACGCTACACGGTACATCTCCCCGCACAACACGCAGTGCTGACCTCATGCTTCATACGAAATAGGCCTCTCTTGCTGCTTAATGCAAAAAAATGATTTCATACAGTGGTCTTCGTTGCACACTCGACGAAGTATTACAGCCGCCTGTCTTTTCATGATATGTTGTCTTTTCATGGTATGCGGGT
The DNA here is from genome assembly GCA_001247695.2 of Cymbomonas tetramitiformis. Taxonomy (NCBI): domain Eukaryota; kingdom Viridiplantae; phylum Chlorophyta; class Pyramimonadophyceae; order Pyramimonadales; family Pyramimonadaceae; genus Cymbomonas; species Cymbomonas tetramitiformis. The sequence continues at coordinate 21,769 of LGRX02016159.1, forward strand.
TCTGAGTCCTGCGGAAGTGTCTTTCGCCACCTACAAGAACAGAGCGGGAACACACCTCTACACTGGGCTTCAAAATTCGGTAGGAACTCCCGTATAACTTCGACTCGATATGCTATTGTTTCATATTACATGGTATTCTATTGCCGTGCTCCACCATCAATAGAAGGTGTATGTCAAGCATGCAGGTTTGCCTCCGAGCTTCAAGCTGGACCGTCACACCGATTGCACGTCGCTCTCACGTTGTGACCGCTTCCTATTGGATCTTGCACTGCATGAGGAAGCAGTATTCGAGTATTTGCAGTACGGCCGGATCCAGAGCAAGTTGTTATCCTCTTGAATTTCACTTGCTTCATGCAGGTCACATCGAATCTGTGAAAATTTTGCTCCTGCACGGCGCACAGACGGGATCCAGGAACCAGGTACGCATGATCGAGCCCCTGTCTTGATGCAAGGCATGACAGGTTCTTGTGGGTGACCTTGTGAAGCTCCTGACCACGAGCCTCGACACTAAACTACATCAGAGATTATCTGCACGTGGGGTCTTTCTCCAACCCTTTACTTATCAAGCGACTTGGGTCCATATGTTGTGAAAGGTTGACACGGCTCCCCCTAACTAGCCACATACCTCAGGGACATCTTGCATATGGCTTGTGCACTACAAGCTCTTTAGCAGTTATAAGGTTCGGAAGTGATGTTGTTTGAACTGATATGTAGCACTCACTGATGTCACAGGAGGGAGAGTGCCCTTCTGACATAGCCAAGTCGCAAGGTCAACTGACCGTATTGGAGCTCTTAAGTGAAAAGCAATAGTCAGTGCTAGTGCCGTCGTCCAGTAAAGTGGCAAGCTCTTTCCATATTGTTTCGCTTCGAGTTGAGCAAAGTTAAGCGTTAGCCAACCCTGTATCCAAAGTGGAAGGATTATGAGCTAAACAATGAAACACTTATAACATGCGGTGTACGATGGGTTTATGACTTACTGAAATGATCAACGCACCTATAAGTCTGCATGCGAACCACCAGATGCAATAAAACAATATTAGTCAGTTTCACGCAAATTTCGGCAGCCAATTCTTTCGCTAGCCCGAACTGCGTAGGGGAATATACCCGTTCGGTATATTCAGGTGTATTATCAGTTACGCAGTTGAGTGCTTAGTGAATACAGGCTTAAAATGAATAAAGTGTTGTGATAACTTAATAACCTAAACCTAAACCCGGAACAGTCACACTGACTACTGTACTCGTACCCTAGTCACGATATCAGTCTGGACTCTCTGACTCAGGGGCCTGCCTGTCAGGGCTGCCTGGCCAGAACTCAGTACTGCGTCCGACGTCAGAAGCGGATGCCGCATTTTCTGAGACACGTCAGTTCACGTGGGATCGGCTGCCGATGTGCCGAATTGCTCAATTTGCTCGTTTGAATTGACCCCAATTAGAGAATTAGTGACCCCAAGACTGGCGAAATTCGATCGAAATGAAAACTCGATTCGGCAGCGACTCAGTTCGCTCGGCCGACTTTACCTATTGAATATTCGATTCACACCCAACCAAAATTGGTTCTCATAGACTTTACCAGTAACATCGGACTTTCGCAACATATAGATATTTTCCAATGCACGTCGGCTTAGCGAAAGTACTGGAAATGGCTGAACGCTGCTCGCGAGGCAGCAGTCGGACACAAGGAAAACGGTGATGGACGAAAAGCTCAAGAGCTGATAATATTACCAGAATACGAAGTATATATTATGCTATAGTAAGGATGTGACATATAGCTCGAAGGACTGTGCTTGAAACCACCACGGCGCTGAACTTTAGCGACTTCCTGGAAGACACTAGTAGCATAAAAAAGAACACCGATGGAATTATTATAATGATGTATCACGGTATGTCCTTCATATGCATGCGGAACAAAAGCCAAGTCGAGGGCCTAAAGCATACGGATTATGGATCACCTGTTATGCTATTGCACATTGTGTCGTTACTAGCCAAGCAGTCAGAAGACAATAAACCCAAAACAAACATCCCAGGACCCAGAACGATCATAAGATGGGCGCACAAGAAACGCAGAGTTGGATGAATTCTAGGGAATCATTTCCGCAGCCGCATGTCACGCACGAGTAATGCGGCTAACATTCCGACTGTTGTGTATGCTTCCTCGAAAAGGTTAATGAAACTCAAAGCGGGAACTGCAACTCGAAACCGCTGTAATAAACCTATGCGCAACCGGGGAAAGTACGGGAGAAAAAAAAATATATATATATATATATATATAAAAGACAAGGGAAAAAATGTTATCGGTGGGGGCTCAGGGCCGCATGGGAATCTGTATAGGCGCCCTGACCGGGAGTCCCGGTGCAGGCCCCTATGACAGACCCCTAGGACCAACACTGGACTGCTGACTGATCTATAGGTTCGTGCTGTGACACACGCTGTGTCACAGGTAGGCTAGTTTCCGAGACCGTTGCGAGACCGTTCCGGGTATATCTAGCTTAGGGTTTATTTATCTTATGAGAGTTTATCCACACAGTTCGGGACCCTCTGATATCTAGTGAACTAGGATATTCCGGTAGGTCGTGGCCCCATCCACGCTTTATTCCACTTGCTAGTTTGGCCATGATTGGCTAAACGGCCGCTCGGAGAGGTGGTGCGCGTTTGCGCGTTTGGGCATTAGTGGGGATTATGAGATGAGCGGCTTGCGGTGAGCGACTTTGGGCCGCAGCTATGGGGTGCCGGCTTGGATTGGGTTTCGTCGTCGCAATGTTCATTATTCACGGTTTTCTGCTCGCTCTGATCCTGCCTGCTGCCGTATTTTGGGCTGGTGACCTTGGCACCTTTGACTTCGACGACATCTTCCTTCGCCCCTCGCTAGCATGGCCCGACCGCTCTTTCCGTGTCTGTGACGTCACATTTTCTCTGCGACCCTACCCAAACGTGTTACAGCGTACCGCCTCCCCTCGGGCATTTCTAGAGATGGGAGTACTCACGAGATCCAAGAAGTCCCTCACGAGGGACAGTGACATCGATGCCTCTTTGAGGTTGGTCGACGGGGTGCGGAACACACCGACAGCGGCTACGCCTTTTGTTCCTACCCCCAACCCTGCATCGAACGTAGACGAGGACGTGGCCGTCAGGCGTTACCTGCAGGAGCAGTCCAAGCTCGTCGACGAGATCTACAAGGCGCGACTCCATCGGGCTTGGGCCAAGAGTATCCGTGAGGATATTCTTGGTGACAAGAAACATCATTTTCGCGGTACGGACGACGCTGGCCTTCTGTCCGACCTGGTGGTGCAGCTGCGTACGGAGTTTCAGTCGGCCGGACTGGAACTGTGTGCCTTTGACCTCGACGACCCTCGGGCTCCAGTGGTCAACAAGGTGAATGGCCTCTTGTACGACGTTCTGGCTCTCGTGGTGGAGAAGCACAGCAACGCCTACGTCTGGCTCACTGGTACGGATTCTTCGACTGACCGAGATGGACGGCGAGCTCTCGTTGACATTATCAAGGGCTGCGTGCCGGTGGCACTACGGGAGTCACAGCAGGAGGAGCACGCCGCGTTGCGTTATCCCGCGAACGTTGACCCGCAGCCGATCTTGGCTAAGGAACAACGTTTGGTGCGGGATAACCGAGCTTCCGACTGGACACCGACCGAGGCCACGAGGAAATTGAGCCTCTACACCCGACTCGACCCGACCTTCTACGCTGCGGTGAAGGTCCGCTATCCCATGACCGCTGACTTGGCTCATGTGTCACTGGTTTCTCTCCGTTCCATGGTTGTGGAGATCTACCAGGCTTGGGCACAGACGGGCGGGGGGAAGACGGCTTCTGGCGCGGACGGCATCTCCGCGCACCTGTCTAGCAGCGAGTTCGACGCACTGCTGCAGAAGATCACGGAGCTGAAGGAGCTCGTACAGCGGCAGCAAGGTGAGGCCGCTCCGGTTGTACGGCAACAGCGAGAGCGGGTGCAGCAGCGGCAGCAGCAGCAGCGGGGGCAGCAGCCGCGTGGATTCCGTGTGGGGACCCACAAAGCCCCGCCGGTGGGATTCGACCGCGACGATCAACGGGCAAAGCCGTTCTGCGGTAGATGCAAGAAGGCGGGAAAAGGTGAGGCGTATCACTTTTACCGCGACTGCCCGTTGGGCGGGCGCCAACACCCGCCCACCTCTGCCGCGGCATTCTGCGTTCCCATCGACGAGGAGGACGCAGAGGGGGTGCACGCGCTCGCCATGTGTGCATTGTTCCAGCAGGCGGCGGATGACGGGGCGGAGTCCTTCGCACGTGCGGCAGCCGCGTACGGGCCGCCCGCGGTGCTTTGTGCGGGAGCGGTGGGCGGCATCGACGTGTCCGCCTACGGCTTCACCGTGGAGCAGCAGCCGGCTTCCGAGGGAGATGACATTCTCCGCCGGCTCGACGATCTTGCCGCGGAGGTTCACTCCGCGGCCAACCCGCACGTGCATTACACTCACGCATCTTTCCCGCCTCCTGCCAGCATCGGACAGGGGGCTTCGGCTCTGGTGTGCGTACCCGCCGCAGCGGTGGCCACACCGGAGGAGCAGGTTCCGGCAGGTGGTGCGGCGGCATCGGCATCCGCCGTGCCGGCCCCTGCTATGCCTGTCTCGCAGGGAGGAAGATGTGAAGCCCGCGCCACTTCAATCGGCGCGGGTGACCACCACAGCGGACGCGGACGGTGAGTTCGCTGGGTTCGTTCAGACCGTGAACCACGCCGCCGTCGAACCGGTTGATCTCACGGGTTACAACACGGACGATTACGAGGACTTCGCTGACGGCAGCTTCGTCGTGAAGCCGCGGGCCTCGGCCATCTCGGCAAATCACTCGTCGACGCCCGCAGCCCGAGCACCTCACTCTAGTGGTGCTCTGGGAGATTGGCATGAGGGTGCTCCCCGCAGCTACGGCTGTGGAAAGCCTCCGTGGGGCTTCCCCGCCCACGCGGGCTTGTGGGGGATGCCCTTCCTTCTCTCTTTCATTCTCTTGATCTCTGTCATGGGGGTAGGAGCTGCCACCTACACGGTGGCCAACGACATCGACCCTGTGCAGGTATCGGGTCGGGCTGCGCCGCAGCCTGTGCTGTGCAGGAGTGAGGAGTCACCGCTAGTTACGGTGCCATGTGCCATCCCGCCTCGTCTCCACCGGCGGGTGCAAAGGCGGCAGGGCCTCTATATGGCTCCGGTGCCGTGGCATCCCGGGCCGCCGCCGCCTGGCATCTTATTTGAGGACGGTCCTCCGTTGTCGCCGGCATCGTCTTCAGATGACAAGGCCCCACCTTCGGGCAGCACTTGGCAGCACCCTGGTGCGGTGCAGCCTCCCGTGATCGACGAATCAACAACACCAACTCCGTCAAATTCTCTGGCGAATGATTTCTCAGTGACCGACACCTTGCACTTTGGCAGCCCTGTGTTACTCCGCCGTGCTACTGCGGGCTACTACGGTGCTCATTGTGGTGACGGTGCTCCTCTGGCCATTGACCCCGAGTAGTTATGTTTCTGGTTCTGGCAGTGCACCACTTTCATGGTGGTGTGCTGGGATGTACTTTGACCTCGACATGGTCTTCAATCTGGTTTATGCTTTTGCTTTGACAACTTTGAACTCTTCAATCTGACTTGCTGACGCAGAGCTTTTCAGTAGTTTAGCAGGACTTGCATTGCCTGTATGTTTCTGCTCTTGTGCCGGCTAGAGGGTTTCAATTTGTGTATCAGAATAGCACAGTTGAATTAGCAGTTAGGTTTGTCACCCTAGCTCCTACCCTAACTTATCTTGACTTCTCTGACTTACCTGTCAATCACCACCCACAGTGCTGGGGTGGTGTGCTGGAATCTGTATAGGCAGCCCTGACTGGGAGTCCCGGTGCAGGCCCCTATCACAGACCTCTAGGACCAACACTGAGCTTGTGACTGATCTGTAGGTTCGTGCTGTGACACACGCTGTGTCACAGGTAGGCTAGTTCCCGAGACCGTTGCGAGACCGTTCCGGGTATATCTAGCTTAGGGTTTATTTATCTTATGAGAGTTTATCCACACAGTTCGGGACCCTCTGATATCTAGTGAACTAGGATATTCCGGTACCGCAGGCATAACCGAACAAAACAAAAATGACACCCTAACGGAAGGCTTATTTTCTGACAAAGTCTGGCGAAGCCATGAGGGTACGAGACCCTGGCACCATTTCCCCGATGGAACTCACACAATTAGTCAGCGAGCTGGGTATGCATGCTCGAGAACTAATTCAAATTATCATAGATAAGTTAAGAAAGCACGGCCACACCCAAATAGAAATCTGTGAGAACATTCACTGGCGGCTCCTCATGATTAAACTGACGGATAGCAGGAGAATGGCAGCTTATGCCTACGACCTGCTAGCGGGGGATGAAGCTAATATAGATATCATCAGTTCACTTATCCCCCCACTCGATGCCTGGATGGATACTTTACGGGTGAAACTACAGGGAAATAGAACGGATATCTATACAACTAAAGATAAGTTTCAGACCGACAGTTACAACTGCGGGGTTTGGGTAGCAAACACGGCATACAGATGGACTCGATGGAACCGGGGCTCTCAGGACATTTCCTTCGAGAAACACTCGAAAAATGCCATGAGGAATGGGACAAACAATTACAAAGGTATGCAAAATGATATTCGCAAATATCGACTGGAAATGAGAGCGGAGGTAAAGCCAATCGTCATTGTGGCTGGCATTGATGCTACAAACAACGAATCCCTACGGAATGATGAAATGGAGATCACAAGAACAGCGATGAATGGCCACACCCCTACTCCGAATTGATAACACGTAAATGAGCTCGATAACCGCTCCACAAATGAGAAATCTGGGGAGCGCCTATTCAACCCCCGCTGGGTACATGGCATACATGCCCGGTCAGTTTTGGGCATGTCATCTCTCGTTTCGTTTCGTTACTTTATGTACAGAACGAACGGGTGAGGTGACATTCCTCGAGGAGAAGGAGGAATGCGAATGCAGCGTCTGCGTCTCGCTTAATGATTATTAACTATACAAAAAAACCCAGCGTCTGCGTCTCGCCCTCCCGCTCGTGTCGATGTCGCTCGGCTGTCGCAATCTCATCTGTCGATGTCGCTCGGTCAGATCGGTTTACAGAGAAGAATGCGCGATGGTGACAACCAGGGTTGTGGGGTTAATACAAGTACCCGCTTTCAAGCGTCGCACAATCCCCATGATTAACGCTTCTGCAACACGAGCCACGTGCCGTTGGGTCTGTTGACCAATCTCCTCAACTGATTCGCTCATCGCGCCCAATGATGAAATGTTGGGTATGTTTTGGACGGTTTCGAGCTCTTCATTTGAGAGCAACTGCTTGCACAACTCTTCGACATCAACTTTCTGCGGGTTGTCTAAAAATTGCATGTATAGGAAACAAACGGCCGATCATAAACAGAAAACCCAAATATAAACTACTTTATCTCACTCAAAATTAATAAGCACTTCATTATGCGCCAATAGGTCATGCCAACAAGATATCAATATACAACCAATCGATCAACATGTACAGCCAATCAAGCAGATTATACTCACACATTATTATCAAGCGATTCATTATGCATTGATACTTGGGTCATGACAACAAAATATGCGCAGCCAATCACTGCACACCATACTCTCAAATTATTGTTGAGCACTTCAGTATGCATCGGCAGGTCATGCGCGGCAGGGTATGTGCGGCCAATCCACTATATCACATCAAACTCACACACTAATATTGAGCAGTCACTCCATTATGCATCGATAGGACATCATGCGCAACAGGGTAGCCTACGTGCAGCCAATCCGCTGCACATCATACTCGCAAATTATTCTTGAGCGCTTTAGTATGCGTCGACGGGTCATGCAGACATGCACCACAGGGTATATATGTGCAACCAATCCACAACACAACATACTCGCAAATTACTATTGAGCACTTTGTTATGCATCGATAGGATTATTCGCATCAAGGTGTATGCAGCCAATCCATGGCACATCGATCATACTCTCAAATGCTTATTGAGCACTTCATCGTACATCGACAGATAGTGCTCAACCGGGTGTATATGGGTGTGTGTATGTGGGTGTGTGTTGTGTGTGGGTGTGTTGTGTGTGGGTGTGTGCTGTGGGTGTGGGTGTGTGTTGTGTGTGGGTGGCATGTGTTGTGTGTGGGTGTCGTGTGTTGTGTGGGGGTGTCGTGTCGTGTGGGTGCCGTTTGCTATGGTGTAAGTGGCGTGTTGTTGTGTGGGTGTGGGTGTTGTGTGGGTGGTGTGTGGGTGGTGTGTGTTGTGTAAGTGTTATGTGGGTGACGTGTGTTGTGTGTTGTGTGGGTGTCTTGTGTTGTGTTTGTGGTGTGGTTTGTGTGGGTGGTGTCTGTCGCAAATTATTATTGAGCACTTCAGTATGCATTGGCAGGTCATGCGCGGCAGGATATGTGCAGCCAATCCACTATACAGTGCTTCCAATTATTGACTATATGATTGTGTTTTTTTGGTGTCAATAAGTCTTTAAATTTTGGATTATTTGTGCCTTTGTGAGAATTAATTTATTCCGAACTTGTTTATCGACGGGTATGTTTGCATGCGCGAGTGCATTTATTAATTTAAACCTCATTTATTGGTTGGCATGTTTGTATCTGCATTAGCATTTATTCATTAAAACCTTGTTTATTGTTGGGCTGGGTCCGCAGTTGAACTTTGATTATATACGAACATATTGGCATATCGAACGCACGATTCCGATCACGTTTCATATGAAACTGAAGTTGTTTTCTAGTGCGCCCGCCTGACGGGTCATTTACCATTCTGATCATATCTCACGCCGTGCATATCTATTTGAGCCGTAATCTTGATATTCTTATAGAGGACACTGAGCCCGACATTTTGAGCTATCAAACGTAGTAATACGGTCAGTATTTCTCATGACGAAGATATTTGGGGTTATGTCTGAAAAATGCTGAATGTCAAATGCCGAATGTCTGAAAAATGCTGAATGTCATGGGAAAACATGCTCATCCTCAACAGTATTGTTGTGGTCAGAGGAGTTGCCTTTAGTAGGGCCAACATCCGCGCCTAATGAGAACCCTACGGTGAGCCATAGCGATATGAAGAACAGTATGCCTTTCATACTGTGCGTACGGAGTTGAACGAAGTTACGTAATACAACAATTTCCAAGAACGAACGAAGGTGAAAACGCACGGCGGAAACAGAAGTGATTACAGACACGCAGACACGGCTACAGTGCTGACACGTCGAGGGCATGGGCACTTGGTTCGTATCCAATTAATTTATAATTACACTATTTATTGGTCGGGCAAGTAGCATCGCACCTGGAGTTTTATCAATAATAACTTGTTTATTGACGGTGCAATCCTCTGTTCAGTCCGCATTAGTTAATAAAAATCTTATTTATTGGGGATCGACCACCGTGCGATGAAACATTTATTGTTTCCTTATCTATACTATTGATGAAAGCTATTTTTTTAAATAGTTAATTATTTTATAAGTCAATAATTGGAAGCACTGTATATCACATCAAACTCACACACTAATATAATGAGCAGCGACTCCATCATGCATCGATAGAGCATCATGCGCAACAGGGTACGTGCAGCCAATCCACTGCACATCATACTCGCAAATTATTCTTGAGCGCTTTAGTATGCGTCGACGGGTCATCACAGGGTATATATGTGCAGCCAATCCACAGCACTGCATACTCTCATATTACTATTGAGCACTTTGTTATGCATCGATAGGATTATTTGCATCAAGTTGTATATATGCAGCCAATCCACAGCACAGCATACTCTCAGATTACTATTGAGCACGTTGTCGTATGCATCGATAGGATTATTTGCATTTAATTACCACAAAGCGACTGGCATGTGCCAAGCAACAGAGGCATCCGATATTACACGGACCGCGACTTGCATGCACACGCCGGGCGATACCACCGGCATACATACGCGACGCTTTACCCGGCGCGGGCGGGGCATGCGAGACTGCAATGACGATTCACGCTGGTCGATAGATTCCATAAATGGTAGTGACGAATTCAATGTACAAGTCAGATTGATCCTTTCAAATGCCATGGGAAAATGCCCCCGTCAGGAATTGAACCTGCGACGTATCGCTCTCCAGTGCGACCGCGCGCTCTATGCCACTGAGCTACAGGAGCAACTTGATGCTCCGAGGCGTATGCAGTGGCATTATTGTACAGTGTCCGCGGAATCGAATGGCGCGATGACGTGTGCGGCATCGACTTCCCCATCGATGGTATGACGCGCGATTGCATTATGCGACGCGCGACCGCCCGCATTATGATTCGCTACAGATTTATTCTATAATTTATGATGACGACCATCCGTGCGTCGCGAGCCTCGAAGACTGATGTTATTCCGTAATGGAATTAATGGAGGAGAATTTAATTACACGCTGGCTTACCACAAAGCGACTGGCATGTGCCAAGCAACAGAGGCATCCGATATTACACGGACCGCGACTTACTGTACATGCACACGCCGGGCGATACCACCGGCATACATACGCGACGCTTTACCCGGCGCGGGCGGGGCATGCAAGACTACAATGGCGATTCACGCTGGTCGATAGATTCCATAAATGGTAGTGACGAATCCACTGTACAAGTCAGGTTGATTCTTTCAAATGCCATGGGAAAATGCCCCCGGCAGGATTTGAATCTGCGACGTATCGCTCTCTAGTGCGACCGCGCGCTCTATGCCACTGAGCTACAGGAGCAACTTGATGCTCCGAGGCGTATGTATGCAGTGGCATTATTGTACAGTGTCCGCGGAATCGAATGGCGCAATGCCGTGTAGGATTATTTGCATCAAGTTGTATGCAGCCAATCCACTGCACATCATACTCTCAAATTATTATTATTGAGCGCTTTAGTATGCGTCGACATGTCATGCACCACAGGGTATATATGTGCAGCCAATCCATCGCACATCGTACTCTCAAATTTTTAGTGAGCTCTTTATTATGTATCGATAGGATTATTCGCATGAGGGTGTATGCAACCAATCCGCCGCAAATCATACGCTCACATTATTATTGAACACTTCGTTGTGCATCGTACATGCACAACAGGATGCGTGCGTGGCTGCATGCAGCCAATCCATTGCACATCACACCAAACTCACACACCAATATATCAAGCATCACTTCGTTACGCATCGACAAGTCATGCACAACAGGATACGTGCGGCCAATTCACTGCACATCATACCCTCAAATTGTTATTGAGCACTTTGCTATGCATCGATAGGTCAAGGCGACATGGTGTGTGCATTCAATTTAGTGCACGACATCATACTCTTGCACGACTGTAAAGCACTTTATAATGCATGG
>LGRX02016162.1:0-14305 GCA_001247695.2 Cymbomonas tetramitiformis
TAGGCAAGTTATTCCAGATTGGGTGTAGATTTGCATTATATCTCAGTTTGGGTGTAGGCAATTCATTTTTATCCAGTTTGGGTATAGATTTGCATTATATCTCAGTTTGGGTGTAGGCAATTCATTTTTATCCAGTTTGGGTGTAGACAATTCATTTTTTTATGGCAGATCGGGTATAGAATCACATTTTAATGTTAGTATGGGCGTAGACATTTAGATTGGGTGTAGACATCTTTACCCATGCATTCAAATCAGTTAGATGAACTATCATTTCGCAAATCCAACCGCTAGATATGTTCATTGTGGTCAAATGCTAATATCTACCGATTGAATTTGTGAAATAATGCTTTTAAAGCAGCAATCAACAAAAAATCACCGATTGCGAACAGTTTTTCGCCAGTCATCGCATACAAAGACATCATTTCACAAATCCAACCATTCGATATGTTCATTGTTAACAATTACGCCTGAAAGGGTTAATTGCAGTTAGTGTGGTCCTCCCCAAAAGCTCGGGGAGACCCTGAGGATTTCTTGTGTGTGTTGGTCAAGAACTCAGGCAGTAATGCCAATTTGAGTCTTGACATGTTCGAGTTTGTTGTTCCCGAGCTGAGGCTAGCAACATGCATTCCACAGGGCTAGAAGGAAATGATGAATGGAAGACAAGGAGAAGGGAGGGCCGTTGGATAAAAAAGGTAAAGATATATCATATATTATATTTGAGTATTTAAATGTGATTCTACGCCCATACTAACATTTAAATGTGATTCTACGCCCATACTAACATTGAAATGTGATTCTGCACCCATACTAACATTTAAATGTGATTCTACGCCATACTAACATTGAAATGTGATTCTGCACCCATACTAACATTTAAATGTGATTCTACACCCATGCTAACATTTAAAATGTGATTCTACAGCCATATTAACATTAAAATGTGATTCTCACCCATACTAACATTTAAATGTGATTCTACGCCCATACTAACATTGAAATGTGATTCTGCACCCATACTAACATTAAAATGTGATTCTACACCCATACTGGCATTAAAATGTGATTCTACACCCAATCTGGATAAAATGACTTGCCTACACGCAAACTGGATAAAAATGAATTGTCTACACCCAAACTGACTTTAACCCTTGACAATATTATAGGGAGCTTGTGGATCGGTACTTACATATAATTCAACGAAGTGACGGTACCCAGCTGTGAAGGCACATTACCCGAAAAACTGTTGCCATCGATCCTCCTGTACCCGCAACCCTCGCACCTACACTTCTCAACCACAGCAACGTGGGTCCCTTTGATGCCGCAAACCGCACCAAACTAATGCAGCTGATGGACATAATTCATTGAGATGCGCATACCTTGCTGATTGGGCCCGTCCAAAGATCCATCTGGCGGATATATGATTGCATTGTTTCAAGTGGTTTGTGCAGAAGCCTCCAAGGCGTCTCAGCCCTTCAGTAACAAATCAAAACGACGCACTTGGAAGTTGTTAACGCAAAAGTAAATCAGGCGAGGACAACCAACAATCACTTGCAGACTCCACGTTGCTGCAGTTGTAATTGTACAGTTGCCACGTCAGAGATCAAGGTGCGTCTTGCGCCACGTCAGAAAGATCAAGGTGCGTCTTGCGTCTTGCGTCCACGTCAGAGGTGTTGCGCCACGTCAGAGATCAAGGTGCGTCTTGCGCCACGTCAGAGATCAAGGTGCGTCTTGCGCCACGTCAGAGATCAAGGTGCGCTTTGCGCTTGGTAGAAATGGTGGGTAGACAAGTGTTCCGGGTTTGCAGATCGCGAGATATTTCACCTACTTGGTGGGCTTAGGTTGAGCTGGAATCCTAGGCTCATCGGCCAGACTGGACATATGTACCCGAAACCTTGGATGTGGACCCAACTTTGCTCTCAGGGGAAGCCCTCAGGAACAACCGGGGCGTTCGCTGGTCCGAGGCCGGATGTCCGCTGTCTGACCGTACACGCAGCCCTCGGACAAGTGCATAGGAATAAGAATGCAAGAGAGAAGTAGGGGCACGGAGAGCTGGCCGTGAGTCATCCCACCATCATCCCAGTGGATGTGAGAAGTATGCAGGAGCTTTACAGGTGCACTCAAAGACAGATGGCATGTACGCGACCCGCAAGACTTTTCCTGCCCGTTTGCAGGGGCCGCACGAGGAATCTTTAATCGGAAGCATCGTTCAAGAGACAGTTAAGGGAGAGACTGGTGGGAGGCGAGGGAACGAGTGCGGGAAGAACAGGAGGCGAGCAAAGGAGAGTTACTGTACTCAAGATACCCGGACTGTGATTCCGACTCTCCAACCATCTAGGCAGATGAGGGCTCTCCCCGGCATCCTTTACCTGTGCGTTCCATGGCATCCTCAGGTCTTGGAGCCGGGCTGCTTCCAGGCACCCTTGCCAGAGAACTGTCCGCCCAGTGTGACGTGGACCTAGCTGAACGCAGTCTGGATACACCTGTACCTGATACCCTGGGTGCGGACTTGACTTGGCTCTCGGGGGAAGGGCTCAGGAACATCAGTTGTTTGGGTTGCTAGGGTGTGAAGAGGGGCATGCTCTCGTCCTAGTCCGCACCTAGCGCGCTCTACCAATTCGAGTGCGGAGGTAGAGGGGTTGCTGCGCGGCGGCGGGGACATGCGGTAATGGCGAAACCGTACTCGGTGCTTCCTTCGGTAGCATTGTGAGGAGCATTATGCCTATCGAGAGCTACGAAGGCAATCAGGGTTCGGGGGAACACATAGAACGGCGCGTGGAGAGCCGGGTATCTTCGGGTGCAACCAGTGCGCAATGAGGGGCTTGCTGGTGAAAAGCAGCAGAGGCGCTGCAGCGAGTGGCAAGATGGGCCAGAGGCGATGGCCCGCGCGCAGGAGGAACAGTGGGGGGAGCATCGAGCCCCGCGATGGGAGTGGATACTGAAGAGGGGGATCAGGCGGATGATGAGGGGATGGCGCGCTATGGGGCGGATGGGGATCCGTCTTTTGCGTTAGTCATCTCAGGGTTCCGATGGGAGAGGGCAATAAGGAGGAGGACAGCAAGTGAGGGAGCTAGCGCGGTGGAGAGCGTCGACAGGGGCGGGTCCTCGAGGCGTGGACGCGCGTCGAGATCTTTTGGCCTGCTGAGCCCCAGATGAGGCAGAGAGCTTGGTTCCCCCATTTTGGGGGTGGGCCGCGTGGGGGCTTCGTGTGTCTTAATCGAGTACGACGAAGGTGATCCACCGAGAGGTCAGGAGGTCTACTTGGAGAGGGGGCCGCAGGATGTTGGGCAGGATGTGGAGAGCCCATCAACGATTGATGGCAGGAGTGTGCTGATGGCGGACGTTGGAGAAGTCGATGATTGCCAGGAGGATGGAAGGCGGCTGTTGGTCTGTTGGCGGTGGGTGAGGCCAGGAGCTTCGACGGAGGCTACCTCGAAGGGTGGACTGGCGAGGGCTGGAGATTGTGCAGGTGGCGGGGCCGGGAGACTGGGGGCGGGGGCCTTGGGCGAGGGCTTGGAATTGTCGGTGGGTGAGGCAAGGTGCGAGAGTGAGGCGACCTGGTGCGATGGATGCGGGTCCTGGGCAGAGAGGGGTTGGGGAGGTGAGGGAGAGTCGCTGGGGCAGCAAGTGGAAGTCATGAGGGGTTCAGTGGAGGTGGCTACGCGCCCCGGGCAGGGTGGCAGGCGAGGCAGGGTTGGGCAGCGGGCAGGAGAGGGGGGTGTGCTTGGCTCCGGGGTGCCGGTTGGGCATGTTGCGAGCAAACGTGCTTTGACTGAGCACTTCTGGCGCAGCCATCCTGATGTGTCGGGGCGCTCGTTGTCCTCGGCGGGACTTACGCGGCCATGCCCCTGGGGGGGTGCGGGAGTGGTTGGTGGTTGGTGGCGTTGCTTCAGGACAACCTCGGCGTCGACACCCGGCCTTCGAAAGCTGGTGGCGAAGGTCATTTGGGAGCCACGTGCGGGCGCTTTCAGGGCCCGCTTCTGTGGAGGGCGGTGAGCAGGGGCTGCGGGCGGCTCAGATTGGGGTGGCGGTAAAAGGAGGGGCAGACCTGGGGGTCCACATCATGCAGGCGGCCCTAGACCGGCACCTGGAGTGGGTCTGTGTCAAGGCAGATGCCAGGAATGCCTTCAATGCGGTGCACCGTGAGGGGGCAGTTTTGGCGATCAAGCAGGACTTCCCGGAGCTGTGGACATGGACAGACCTTTGTTACGGGGTCGAGGCGAATCTTGGATTTCGGATGGGGAGCGCAGAAGCGTCGGTGATGCGGTTCGTTAAATCGAGGGAGGGTGCGCAACAGGGAGACCCCCTAGGGTCCTTTCACTTGGCTGTCCCGTTGCAGGTGGTGATGGAGAGGGTCCAAGAGAGAGGCCCTGGTGTGATTGTCTTCGCCTACTTGGATGATGGCCTCCTAACGGGTCTATCGGTGGCTGCGGCCGCTGCGTATGAGATCTATATGGAGGAGGAGGAGGCGATCGGCCTCAACATTCAGCCGACGAAGTCGGCGGCTTACTCGCCCAAGGGGAAGGCCAGCTGTTCCGCAAAGGCGGATGCCGGGCGCGCGAGGGGGGCTGGACTTCATCGATGTCTTGGGAGTACCTGTGGGGGAGGAAGATAAGGTTGCGGTGGAGATCCTGAAGAAGGTGGAGGAGCTGTGTGCCATTTTGCCCGTCTTGAACATGCTCAGGCACGCGCAGGCCCAGGGGCTCCTGCTTTGATTTTGTGCTTACCCGAGGTTGGGCTTCTGGCTACGGGGTGTGCCGCCGGAAATGATGCAGGAGGCGGTGAAGGATCATGACAGGAGGATGCATTAGGCGCTGCGGGATCTACTGCCTGGGGGTGGGTTGGCCTGGCATTCCTGTGAGTTTGCCACCCTCCCACATGGGATAAGCCTGACCAAGGCGGTAAGGGTGAGCAGCGCGGCGTGGTTAGGCGGCGTTCGCACCAGTCTGGGAGGACATGCAGGAGCTCTTTCCGACGGTGACGGAGGGAATCGAGAACCCCATGGGGACGCACCTGTTGGCGTGCAGAGGAGGAGCTTGGACCCGTTGGGGGAACTGGTACTCTTTCATTCACCACAAGCTGCAGCGGGTGCTTTTTGATGTCGCCAATGTTGCTTTCCCATTGGCATCGGCACTGCATGATAATTTTGCAGGCTACCTCACCTACTCGCTGAATCACTGTCCTGCCATCACGGCGTTGTGTGTGGAGGGCGTTGTGTGGGTCAGCATGTTATATTAGACGTGGCCACAGCGCGGCCAATGGCGGATTCGCACTCTGGGGCGGCCATGATGGCCCCGGGGGCGACAGCGGGGAATGCAGAGGCGAGCAGGGTGGCGACCTATGGAAATGTGCGCCCACGTCAGCTGGTATCTTTTGGCGTGGAGGCATATGGGGGGCTTGGGCCAGTCGAGTTCCTGCAGAAGACACAGCGGCGTTTCGGGGGACGGTGTTACGGGGAGGGGACGCAGCAGAGGAGGAGGAGGTTCAGGAGGACGAGGATGAGGACGTGAGGGAGGGGAGGAGGCGGAGGGTGCACTTGGCAGTTCCATAGGATGGAGGGAGAAGTGGGTCCGGCACCCAGCGTTCGCGCTCAGGCAAAGGATCGCAGGGATGTTCATCGGACGGGGCTAAGGGAGGTGCCGCCCTGGGCTGGGTGGCGCCGGGCCAGTGGTGGGGCGGTGGGTGGAATAGGCGGCACCAATTCTGCGTGTGATGGATAGAGCTTGGGGGGGAATGGATGCTGCGTTTGGCTTTGCAGCGCGGACTGATCGGGCTGCACAAGGACTTGGTGGTGGGCCGAGGTCCAGGAGCATGGGAATGGGTGGGGGTGCCAGACCCGACCCGGTCCTAGTACAGGCAGGCAGAGGTGCACGTGCAGTAAGTAGGGGGGGGGCTGACGGGCGCCACCCGGCGGACATGGCAACGACACATCATGGGAAAGGCGCGGCAACACTCGGCGGGATGGGAGGCGCCCTCCGCTCAGGCGCCTCCTGTGGGCCTGGCAGGAGCACCACCCACCCGGACTCTCGGATGTATATGGGAGTCTAGGCGAGCTGGAACCCCACGGGACTTAGGGAGCCCATGGCTAGTGCGTCCAGCAGTGGTGGTTGGTGAATGTCGGTCAAGCACTAACAGTGTGTGAAGTGGTTTGATCCTCTCAGCATGGTGCGACGGCAGCTTGCTCTAACGTAGATGTATTTTTGTATGGTTAGGGATCCGTCCAAAGGATGTCCAAACCCATTCACACACGCACACACATTAGAGGCGCTCTAATGGCTGTACAAGGCTTAGGGGGTCCCATTCTTCACGACAGAGCTCCGGAAATTCTGGATGAGTGCTCCGAAGTGTGTGTTTATAATAATCCTTTGATCCCCGGCGTGGGTACATAGTGCAGCTGATCTTCTGTGGTTACGGGATGCCAAAGGAGTCAGTCCAAGGATAAACACACACATTGATCGACGAGCTGTGGCCGAGGCGGATGAGGAACGGGTGCTCCAAGAAGCGGTGCGGTTGGTGAAGGCCGGGCAGCTGGGAAATAAGGCAGCAAAAAGGCTGGAGTTGGCCAAGCTGGCGCCAGCGACGGACGCTGCTGAAGCTGGAGCGGTTGCACCCGGCAGGGACAGGCAGAAGGCAGGATGTGGGAGAGGATCGCCGGCGGGAGCTTCGGGAGCAGGCGCTTGAGCTGGATGAGAAGCCGTTCGATGATATCATGCTTAACTTGCCGCGGGCCTCGGGACCGGGCAGCTCTCAGTGGCATTGGGAACATTTGTGGGCGGTCCATGTCTCTGGTGGGCAAGATGCCTTGCTGGAGGTGTGCAACCATCTGACGGCAGGCCGGGCTCCAGCGGGCGTGCGGGAGTGGTTAGCAGGCGCTAGGTTAGTGGCGTTGCTGAAGGACGACTTCGGCGTCAACGTCCGGCCCATTGCGTGTGGCGAAGTGCTACGGAAGCTTGTGGCAAAGGTCATATGCAGGCAGGAGGCGAAGGTCTTCAGGGCTCGATTTTGTGGGCCGCGGCAGGATGATGAGCTTGGTGGACCGCGGGCGGCCCAGATCGGGGTTGCGGTGAAGGGAGGGGCGGACCTGGGGGTCCACACTGTCCGGACGGCCCTGGACCGGCACCCGGAATGGGTCTGTGTCAAGGCAGATGTCAGGAATGCCTTCAATGCGGTGCACCGTGAGGTGATGTTTGAGGCGATCGAGCGGGACTTCCCGGAGCTGTGGGCATGGACGGACCTTTGTTACGGGGTGGAGGCGAACCTGGGGTTTCGACTGCAAGGCGCCGGTGGCTCGGTGATGCGGTTTGTCAAGTCGAAGGAGGGTACACAGCAGGGGGACCCCCTGGGGCCACTATACCTGGCTGCCCCGTTACAGATGGTGCTGGCGCGGGTTCAGGAGAGGCACCCTGGCGTGGTCATCTTAGCCTACTTGGATGACGCTTTCTTTATGGGTCCTCCGAATATCGTGGCGCTTGCGTATGGCACTTATATGGAGGAGGCGGCAGCGATTGGCCTAGATATTCAGCCGGTGAAGTCGGCGGCTTTCTCGCCTGAGGGTGACGCCAGTTGCTTCGAGGACGGGATGCCGGGTGCGCGGGGAGAGCTGGACTTCATTGATGTCTTGGGAGTGCCGGTGGGGAAGGCAGAGGCGGTCAGCCCGGAGATGCTGAAGAAGGTGGAGGAGTTATGTGCCATTCTGCCCATCTTGAACAAGCTTGGGCACGCGCAGGCCCAAGGGCTTCTGCTTCGATTCTGTGCCCACCCGAGGTTGGGGTTTTGGCTGCGGGGTGTGCCGCCGGAGATGATGCGGGAGGCGGCCGAGGAGCATGACAGGAGGATGCAGGAGGCGTTGCGGGATTTGCTGCCTGGCGGTGGATTGGCATGGCATTCCTGTGAGTTTGCCACCCTCCCGCATGGGATGGGTCTGACCAAGGCGGCGAGGGTGAGCAGTGCGGCCTGGCTTGGTGGGTTTGCACAAGTCTGGGAGGATATGCGGGAGCTGTTTCCGACGGTGACGGCGGGGACCGAGGACCTCGGGGCTGAGAGCGACTTGCCGTATGTCGCTTCTTTGCAAGGGGCCATGCGGAAGGTGTCAGAGGCAGTGGAGGTGATTGAGGGGGCAAGGGTAGCAAATGAGCATTTGCCGCCACAAGTGCCGAAGGCGGACGACGTCAAGAAGTTGAGTGATTACAGCAGGTCTCAAAAGCGTGCCCAACGGGTCTATGCTGCTGTCCTCCACTCTGCGGATTGGCTTTGGCTGGCTGGGCACGTGGGGGTGTCTCGGCTCCCCTGGCTTTTCTCGGTGACCTACAACAGCATTGGGCCGGCTTTCTTGAGGGGTGTTCCATGTTGCCCAGCCCTGGAACTCAGTTTGGCGGAATACCGGGTGGCCCTGCGGCACATTCTTCATGCGGAGCAACCCCTCCTTGGCCAGGTGGAGGAGTACCCCGATTGTGGGGGAGAGCGGGATCCCACCGGGACACACCTGTTGGGATGCCGGGGAGGAGCGGGGGCCGGTGGAGGAAACTGGTACTCTTTCATTCACCACAAGCTGCAGAGGGTACTATTCGAGGTGGCCAAGTCTGCTTATCCGTTGGCGTCTGTGTTGCACGATGATTTCGCGGGCCACTTGACCTACTCACCGAACCATTACCCAGATGTGACAGTGCTGGATGCGGAGGGACCGGGGCAGCATGTGTTGTTTGATGTGGCCACGGCGCGGCCGATGTCGGACGCGCACCTGGGAGCGGCCATGATGGCCCCCGGGGTGGCGGCAAAGAAGGTGGAGGAGAGCAAGGTTGCAACGTACGGAGATGTCCGTCCACATCACTCTATTCCCTTTGGAGTGGAGGTGTACGGTGGACTTGGGCCTGCGGTGTATGGATTTCTTCAGAAGATGCAGCGGTGCTTCAGGGAGCGGCGGTACATGGAGGAGAATGTGGAAGGAGGAGAGCAGGTGGATGGCGACGGAGACGAGGACCGGGACGAAGAGACGAGGGCGGTGGGCTGGAAGGAGAAGTGGATCCGGCAGCTTTCTTTCGCTTTCGCACGAGGGCTCGCAGGGCTGATCATCAGGCGGGCTGTGGGGCGATGCCCGGCCGGAGTAGGGTGGCGCTGGGCTGGCGGAGGGCGTGTGAGAGGAGGCATGGGCCCGGACCTGGATCGGGGGGAGGCGGACCGACGGAAAGGGGCGGAGAGGTTGGCGCTGATGGACAGAGCATGGGAGGACGTGTTCGAGGAGACAGACTATGCCACGCAGGATGGATCTGGTGGTGGGACGCAGGAATCTGAGGGAACGCAGCGTGAGCAGTCTGGGCAGGCCTCCGGTGGGGCAGGCGAGGCAGGCGCGATGGCATCGAGGCTTTTGGAGAGCATGGAGGATGTGCGGCGGGAGGCGGAGCATCTGGGCACTGTGGGGGGTCAAGGAAGGGGCACCGCCGAGGCGCGATCTGGGAAGACGCGTGCAGGCACAGGCGGGCTCAGCCAGGCAGCGTCAAGTGTCAAGGATATCTTGAATGAGTGGGATGACCTTTCGTCGCCGGGCCCGGAGGGTGGGGTCTGGACTCAGGAGCAGAGTGGGGCCTCGCCGGAGCAAGCAATGGCCTTGGCGGAGGGAGAGGTGGCCACCTTGATGGGGGCGAGCAGGCGGGTGGCCGGTCTTCTCGGGAGGGTTGATAGCATGGGGGGAACTGATGAGGATGACGGGGGCGATGTGGGGAGGCTTGCAGGTGGAGTTGACACACGCCGGGCCCCTCAGAGCCCGGGGGCCCATCCCGGCAGCGATGACCACTTACAACAGGTTGCACGGCAGCATACGGCATCTCATCAGCTTCTGGGCCCATTGGGCGAGGTTGCTGGCCGTGCCGGAACTAACGGTGAGCAGCTGTCGGGAAGGCGAAGACCGGATGGTGAACTATCGGCCACCGGGAGGGCTTGGGACGCACAGGCATGTCGGGGGATGGGACCCCAAGTAGGAACAGCGCAGAACAACAGTGGCGGTGCAAGTGTGGAGCGCATTGGTCAGATTTGCAGACATTTGGCAGGGTTTCCAGCGCAAGAGCTTTGGGGTGGGAGTGGTGCGAGGGGGTTGCAGATGCAGTTTGGCAGTGGGCGCGCAAGGTCAGGCGGGAGCAATGCAGTCTTTCACTCTCAGCCCCTGGGGACTGCACTTGGGAACATGACACATTTGATGGGTGGGCAAGGTGCCTCGAGGCCAGGTTTTGGGATTGGCAGGGAGCAAGGTGGTGGTGCGGAGCGCAGGATTCATGGTGGGAGCATGGCTCGCGCGACTCGGAGGGTGGATGTGAATGGGCGCCAATGGCAAAGTAACAGTGCGCGAGCAGGGCGGTTGCAGAGGCGCTCTAATGGCTGTACAAGGCTTAGGGGGTCCCATTCTTCACGACAGAGCTCCGGAAATTCTGGATGAGTGTCCCGACGTGCGTGTTTATAATAATCCTTTGATCCCCGGCGTGGGTACATAGTGCAGCTGATCTTCTGTGGTTACGGGATGCCAAAGGAGTCAGTCCAAGGATAAACACAAACACATTGAGAATCCGGGGTGCCAAAGGAGTCGGTCCAAGGATAAGCACACACTGAACGGCATGAGATCGGCCAACAAAAGCCAGCCCACCATCATCCCAGTGGATGTGAGAAGCAAATCAGGAGCAGGGCAAGGATAAGTACACACCGAACGGCACAGGAGATCGGCCAACAAAAGCCAGCCCACCATCATCCCAGTGGATGTGAGAAGCAAATCAGAGCAGGGCGGGGCCGTGACAAGATACCACAAACTCATACATGTTCCCAACCCTGATGCAAAGCAGCATGGAAAGATGAAACGATGTGACCGATCATCGCCCAACAATTGTTGGTCTCTGGGTGGACCTGGGAGGGAGCGACCCTGCTGGCATGCCCCAGTGGCTCCCCCTGTCGATGGATGTGGGACCTGCTGGTCCATGGTTATGTCATGAATGCAGCTCACACCACACAGCACATGGACACCCCATGTCAAAAGGAAACATGCGGGCACCTAAGTGCTCCCCACAAAATTCAAGGCGAGAACACAGAAGTTGTACACCTTCTGCTCTCCGCAGCACGACAGACGACCCACGGAAGCCTCCAAGAGGCAGTGTGCCCACCAGAATGGTACCATTGTGGGATGGAATCGCACACAATACTGAACGGCATGAGATCGGCCAACAAAAGCCAGCCCACTATCATCCCAGTGGATGTGAAAAAAGCAAATCAAGAGCAGCGGGCCGTGACAAGAGGCCGACAAACTCATACATATTCCCAACCCAGCATGCAAGGCAGCATGGCGATGATACGATGTGACCGATCATCGCCCAACAATTGTTGGTCTCTGGGTAACGGAGTAAGCGGACCCTGCTGGCATGCCCCCCAGTGGCTCCCGGTCGATGGATGGGACCTGTTGGTCCATGGTTATGTCATGAATGCAGTCACACCACACAGCATGGACACCCCAGGGATAACCGCACACACACACACACACACACACAGAATCCGAATAAGTGTCCCGAAGTTTGCGCTGAAACCTTTGATCCGTGGTAAGGGTACATAGTGCAGCCGATCTTTCCTGGTTATATGATGCCAAAGGAGTTGGTCCAAGGATAAGCCACACACAGTCGGCACGAGGGATACTGGTGAGCGAGGTGTGGGTGGGGAAGTGGTGGGCAGAGTTGACACACAGTCGGCACGAGGGATACTGGTGGCAGGGTGTGAGCGAGGTGAGGGTGGGGAGGTGGTGGGCAGAGTTGACACAAATACAGTCGGCACGAGGGATACTGGGGTGGCCAGGGTGGCAGCAGGTGAGGTGGAGGTGGTGGGCAGAGTTGGCCACACACAGTCGGCACGCAGGAACAGCCACAGTATGCAGGGTGGTGAGCGAGGTGTGGGTGGGGAGGTGGTGGGCAGAGTTGACACACGCCGAGCCCCTCCATGCCTGGGAGCGAACCAGCAATGACAGAATGCAGAACCACTCACAACAGAATGCAAGGCAACATGCGGCGTCTCCTCAGCTTCCCCCTTACCCACATGGCGAGGCAGCGCTGGCCGTGCCGGAACTAACCGTGATGAACAGCTGTTGGGAGGGCGACCGGTTGGTGAATTGTTGGCCGCCGGAAGGACTTGGGACGCACAGGCATGCACTGGTCGGCCAATTATCAAACAGTGCGCGAAGTGATTTAATCTTCCGAGCAAGGTACGGCCACAGCTTTCTTTGATTCAGGTCAAGCTGGTCAACAAAGAGAGTCTAGACTCATCAGCACACGCGCGCACGCGCATTTGGGATTTGGCGCACGTGGCGCACAACTCCAGGCGTGGCAGAATTGACAGCGGGTCGCTACCGGCTCGGCTGGCACAGAGTGGATCGGCTTCGGCGTGCTCCAGTCTGATTTATGCACTGCATGTGCGCAACAGGTATTCTCGGGGGCATCAGATGGTAAGTTAGGGGGGCTATGGGGCTGCGGCACTGGTGGGAGTGAGGCGTGCGGTGTAGGCAGGGTCTTAGGTGTGCACAGGGGATGGTCAGGGGGAAGCTCGGGCTGCGGTGTGCCCCGAGGGTCTTGGTAGCTAGGATATCGATATGTGCATGGTGCACCCGAGAAGAATTTCTTGAGAGTTTTGGTCGCTAGGATGTCAATCGTTTAGAAAGTCGGCGCAAAGCTGAGCGTCCGTGCACACGGCCTATCCCGCATGTAGCGTACCATTGAGTGATCTTTGTGATAGTGCACAGCTCCGTCGGAAGTGTGCCAGTGAATGAATTACTAAACATGGACCTGCTCACAAAACAAAGCCCAAGAAAGAGCAACCGCACCCCCACCAATCCACGCGTCAAGGATCTTAGCTTCTACCTCGCACCTTTTACCCGTCCACTCATCACATCGCTTTACAAATCCAGTGGACAGGATCCTCTGAGACCCCATCATATTGGCTACTGCGGGCGCTCGTCACTTCATTGTTTTGCGTCGACTACTTGAGCTTCTGGATTACTTGCACTTCATACAGCTGGCGTATGAAAATTCAATTGAAGTTAGGGAGGTCAGTTCCAGTTTCCAGAGTGCAAGGTTCACTCCGCGTTCTGTAACTGCGGCATGTGAACCCGGCTCACCCGCTAGGCTGTGGAGCGATCTGGTGAGCTGACTGTAAACCCCGTCACGATTTCTCAACTTGGTATGGTCATACTAGATAGGCCGGCTAATTACCAATTAATGTCAGTGACTAATCAAGAAAATCACGTTCACCGTCTGCGCCTGCTGGTCAAGAGAATGTGATGAAGCGCGAAGTAGAAGTAAATAAATAAGTAAGTAGCTCACTAGGGCGAACATGGATGAAAGCGCTTCCATGTGCTCAAACAAAGGCTGGTCAGATTGTGCATCTCAAGGTTTTACATACAAGTTTCCGGAATACTCACACATTTGCTTCATTCCTAAATAGGTGGGTCTGTAGCCGAGGTTTGCAACAATTGGATCCGCTCAGAATGCCCAAACAGGAATGAGTTGAGCTGCTGTCGACTCTATTTGGACTGCTTCATCATCCACTCTTGCATTCTGCGACTACTTTCTATGAAGTGCGGTCTTCCAGCCATAAACGGGGGGAGTTTCAGCAAGATTGAATGGGACAAACCAAAACCAGATCCTAGAATAAATAATCACGCACACCGAGCCGCCGCGTGCACCCATCCCTATGCGCAAGGCACATACCAAGATCTGGATTCGATCATTCTTGCCATCTCTGAGGGCAAGGTGCCCTCGAATGAGTTCTGAGATATATGTCTGAGAAAAACAGACCCCACTCCATCCGCATCAGCCCTGCTGTCAACATCCTACTGAGCTGCGCACCTTCTTCTCTGCAAGGGACGGAGGCATGCCTTTCTTCGGACTTTGGCAAGTGAATCCGCCACTCCAAGATCTAGGCAGAGTGAGAGATGGCGAGCCAGGTTTGCTGGGGAAGAATTGCATTACAACTCTATTCTTATAATCAAAAGTCTGAAGAGTCCGAGATAGAGTGTCCGACGATGGGGGGCAGTGGCGCAGCGGCCGAGGTGCATGGCGGCCAGTTCCTACGGAGAGAGGCTGCAGCCAGCCAAGCGAGGCGCGCTGGCGACAGTGCAGCGATAGTCAATCGCAAAACTAACCAGCTAAAAAAGTGGCCAATGTGCATAATGATGTGAAATAGTACTTCTCCGACGGGGCACAAAAACTGGTGTGGCGGCAAGTGATCACGCCCTTGATGCTGCATGTGATGATGGGCAGGGCGGCAAGTGATCACGCCCTTGATGCTGCATGTGATG
>LGRX02016164.1:0-20439 GCA_001247695.2 Cymbomonas tetramitiformis
GGATTCCTCCTCGTCCTCCGCGGAGGTTCCCGCCGGTTTAGGCACTTTCAGCCCGTAGGGCTTCCCGGAGTGGTAGTACAGCAACTCCTTTCCGTCGTCGTACCTTTGTGTTGCGTGCTCCCATGGCACGCAACACAAGAGGCTCCCCGTAGCGAACCTCCCCTTGAGGAAGTCATCGAGGTGCCTCTTGAACTCTACCTTCTCAGGCACTTTTTCCTCCACCTGTCCGAACAGGTAGAGTAGTGCCTTTTTGACCCGGTCCTGGTGGACCGGGTCGTACAGAGTCCAATGGAACTCCGTGATCTGCAAGCACACGCGTAAGTTAGTTCGAAGTGTAAACATGTCCGAATATGGCCATGTTTAAGCGGTTTCGTAGGAAAACATTGCAGGTAGGGCCATGTTCGGGTCTTACCTTGATGCACAGCTGGTCGCGTGGGAGCCCCCCCGCCACCTGGTGCCCAAAGTGCCATGCCGGCTTCTTGGGTGCCGTCTCCACCACCACCCCGCAGAGCAGGGGGGTGTGGACCTGCGGGGTGAGGTCGTCCTTGTACCAAGAGGTGGGAACATCGGGTGTCCCCGCCTTCCACCTCTTCTCCTCATCCTCCACCTCGTGGTCCTCGCTAGCCATGAGCAAGGCGTGGTCGCCGACCTTGAGGCGGCCGTGCTCAACCTCGGCCGCCCGCTTTCGGGCTTCGGCCACCTTGAGCCCTTGGCGCTTGGGCGCCATGGGCTCCTTGCCCTTGCCCGCCATGGCCTCCTTGCCCTTGGGCCCGGCCTTCTCCTTGCCCTTGGGCTCGGCCTTCTCCTTGCCCTTGGGCTCGGCCTTCCCCTTGCCCCTGGCCTCCTCCTCCTCCTCCTCCTCCTCCTCCTCCTTGGCGTCGATAAGATCCCGCAGGATTGCCTTCCGATCCTCTGCTGCCACGACCAACACTAAGTTAGTTTCAATCATGGCCATGTTTGCATAGGTAGTGTGTAAACATGGCCTTACTTGTATAGTACTTCTGTACTAAACGGTGCGAACAGGGCCTTACTTGCACATAAGAAACGAAGAACTTATCACAAACCTTATTTCAAGCAAAGAACGCACCTTCCGTTGGGACGTCGCCGTTCTGGGTCAAACCCGCAGCCTCCACCCCGGCCTTGATCTCGGCCGTTGTGGGTTGGCCGTTCTTTTGGGAAAACACCTCCACGTTGGCGGTGGTGTATGCATGCCCGGGTATGTTGCATACCCAGACATGCACCTCCCCCGCCTTGAGGCGCCACCTCCCCCACTTGTGACGGCGCCTCAAATTTTGCATCAAGGTGGACAACTTCATATGCTGGCTGTCCCCACTTGAGCCCAACGTGGCAGTGAGGGGCATTAGTTCCGCCATTCGACGGCGGAACCTATCCCTAGCCAGGGTCTGTTTATCCAGACCCTGGAAGGGATTTACATGCCCCTTCACCACCATATCGTCAGTGAAATCAAACACAAACACCCCACACGTTAGCATCTGAACTTCCTGCGACAGGACAACATAAAACACAAGCAGGACACTACCCAAACATTGCCCTATTTACGCAGTGTACACCCCCTGCCTACAACTGGAAGGTGGGCGAACAGGGCTGTGTTCGTGCAATGTTCTAACACCCTAGCAAGTGTTTTTCAAGCAGGATTTCGGCTGGGTTACTCACGGAAGACGTCTCTCCTGTGTTGCGCCGCCTCCTTCCCCTCCTTTTTTTGCGCTTTCTGAAGATTTTTAACTGAATCCCCTGTGGACTTCACCTTGGCCATCGCAAGGGCGAAGCGGTCAAGCCCACTCCCCTTCTTGCTTTCGGCCCCCGGATCCTCCTCCTCCTCCTCCTCCTCCTCCTCGTCCTCGTCCGTGTCCTCGGAGCCACCGCTCTCGGAGTCGGACGCATTTAAAAGCGCATACTTGCGCTTGTATTGCCGGTACAGTACTTTTCCTTGTCCGCGAGCTTGCCCATTTTCGCGCGGGCAGATTTAAATTGGTCGTAGGATAACATGCCGCTCGGCATTTTTCAAATCACTTACGTTTCTAGGGAGGGAGGTGGTGCTTCGCAGGCAGCAGTAAATATTAGCCTTAAAACGGTATCGCTCGCTTTAATAAACCGTTTTGACTTCCTGCAAGGTAAAGCACCACCTCCCTCCCTATCCGTTCCACGCAGTACGCCGCCTGCGTTTCCGTGGATCGATGAGAAGGGGAAGGGAAGCGGGATTCGCGGTCACTCGAGGTCAACGCATTTCGTATTCGCATCGGACGCCCCAATTTGAAATTACTTTGGCACTTTCGATCGCCGGGCGTTGGATTCGTCGATCAGTCGGATTCGAATCGCGCCGCGCGCATGACCATGCCCCAGGGCAACGCAAGTTTCCGTCGTCTTCTAGTTTTGTTTTTTGTTCTCGCAAGTTGAAGTTCCACATAATAAAGGCCTTTTTTCCAAAGGCCTTTACAACCTTTCAAC
Organism: Cymbomonas tetramitiformis; assembly: GCA_001247695.2. Lineage (NCBI taxonomy): Eukaryota > Viridiplantae > Chlorophyta > Pyramimonadophyceae > Pyramimonadales > Pyramimonadaceae > Cymbomonas > Cymbomonas tetramitiformis. The sequence goes on from LGRX02016164.1 coordinate 2,467, forward strand.
AAACCGTTTTCACCATTGTAGTCTGCGCCCAAGCCCCCTTCTTTTGAGCTCAACTTTGTTTTTCACCAAAATGACCGATTTTTTTGGCACGCCCGCCTGCACCCTAAGGTATGGTCTAGACATGACCATGTTTGGGTCGTTTCCCCATTGGGTTTTGCATTTGGGGCATTGATTTGGGCTATGTGCGCCGCTGAAGGTGTCTACCTTGTGTTCGCGTGAATGCTGTTCGAACCGGGCCATACCAGGGCAATTCTACTCAGGTACAAGGTAAACATCTTCAGCGGCGCAACACAACGTGGTTTGCCTTGTTTTACTGCCAACATTGCCCAAAAATGGCCAAGTTAGCCACGTGTTTTTAAACACAGATCAAACATGGTCCGTTTTATGTACGTCTTGCCCAATGTTGGCAGTAAAACAAGGCTAACAAGGCCGTGTTTCACCATCTCGGCTGTTGAAATTGCTTAGGTAGGGCCATGTTTACGCCATACTTATGATGGTACGGCAGGTTACGTACGTGGGCAAAAGCGGTTTGCAGGCACAATAGGCGATGACATCCCGCGCACAGAGATTGGCGCAAGGTGGGATTCCGGAGGAGAGACGGAGGGTCAATCCCGCGAAAAGAGCCACTGTTGCATATCGCTTGGCAAATTCTCGGGGTGAGGGCGATGGGTTGACGACGCCGCCGCGTGCGGACGATGCCTTCAAGAGGCAACGTGTCCTCGAATGGGATGCCAATCCCACGAATGGGTTTATAGATTTAGTTGAGGAACTCTTTTGGGATGGAATCATTCTGACGGAAGAATACGACAATAATCCGGCACGCGCCACCTTCACTGACATTGAACGCGACGGCATGACCGGGTAGGGCCCTACCTGCCTTGCTCTCGGGACGAACCCGGGGCGGGCATTGCCCTACCTGCAATGGGAAGGGGCCAGGTATGGCCGTGTTTTGACGTGTTCGCTGTAGGTCGGACCGAAAAGCACGGAAATTCCTGCCACATGCGACCTTGTGCGCCGGAGGCCCTGGCCAAATTTTTGCTTTCCCTACCTCGGCTGTGTGATGTTAAACTTTCATTGTGGTTCGTCGACTAAGGGGTGCTGCGGCACGATTACGGTACGGGTAGGGCCCTACCTGCCTTGCTCTCGGGACGAACCCGGGGCGAGCATTGCCCTACCCGCAATGGGAAGGGGTCAGGTATGGCCATGTTTGGCCGTGTTCGCTGTAGGTCGGACCGAAAAGCACGGAAATTCCTGCTACATGCGACCTTGTGCGCCGGAGGCCCTGGCCAAAATTTTGCTTTCCCTACCTCGCCTGTGTGATGTTAAACTTTCATTGTGGTTCGTCGACTAAGGGGTGCTGCGGCACGATTACGGTACGAGTAGGGCCCTACCTGCCTCGCCCTCGGGACGAACGCGGGGCGAGCATTGCCCTACCTGCAATGGGAAGGGGTCAGGTATGGCCATGTTTGGCCGTGTTCGCTGTAGGTCGGACCCCCATGCCGAAGACATTGCAGCCACAGCTATAACTTCGCCCCCATGTACCCATACACCCAACTCCGAAGCCAACTCCGACCGCCGCGACATGGACTCAGACGACTCCATGCTGCCAGGTCAGCGGTCAAACAAGGACTCGGACGACTCCTCGTTGCCAGGCTTGCTTTCAAGCACTGCCTCCGACAACTCCTCCCTGCCAAGCCAGCGCTCAGACACGGACTCGGACGACTCATCGTTGCCAGACCTGCATTCAGGCAGTGACTCGGACGATTCCTCGTTGGCAAGCCAACTTTCGGATCCAAGGTGACATTCCGTAAGCTTGATTGCGTGCTGCATTATGCAAGGACATGTTTATACATAAACATTTCAAGGGTAAGTAGGGCCTTATCTACCATGTTTCTATACTCAAGTACTGATCAAGCATGGCCATGTGTATACATTAACAAGGGTAAATAGGGCCCTACCTATCATGTATCTATGCTCAAGTCCTGATCAGACATGTCCATTGCTGAAACGATGTGGGCATGACCCTACTAACACATTTCTGATTCTTTTGCAACAGGCAACGCAATGTCACCATCCATTCCTTCATGCCCCATTCAGGCGAAGAGAAGAAAACGGTGTGCACGCCGCAAGAGTTTTTCGACATGGTGGCAAATGCGAAGGGCCACCGTTCGAGAATATGGGAGTGCATCGCCGATACACTCTACCTAGAGGACCATCCGGCGAACATCGAGTATGCCGGGCACCGTTGGGCATTGGAACCTCCCGTCCACCGAAATCTTGCCATGATCAAAGACGCGATTTTGAAAGTGGTGAGGGACGACGACATTTGTATGGCTCCGCCGGACGAGTTGAATTTGACCAAGTCCGAGCAACCCACTTTGGATGACCACGACTCCATCAAGAGCAAGGATGTCACGAGTTCCGACGACGCCAGCCCCGATGCCGATGCCCCCCCCTCCCCACACCCGATGATGCTCTTGGCCTCCGATGCCGACTCTCCGATCTCCGAGGCCGTGGCCCAAGACGATTCCCGTGCCGATGCCACCACCTCCGCACACCCGATGGTGCTCTTGGCCTCCGATGCCGACTCTCCGATCTCCGAGGCCGTGGCCCAAGACGATTCCCGTGCCCATGACGCAGACACCGAACCCATCGTCCGCGAGGTAGCCGACGAGGCCATAATGTGTACTCCGCTAAACCCGGCGTTCCCACACCCTATAGCGAGGTATGGTTTCAAACCCGGTGTAAACATGGCGCTGTTTGTATAGGTTCTTTGGAATACACAAGGTAAGCATGACCATGTTTGTACGCGGTTTCGTGCAGACGCCGCCGCGGAGGTGTGGAGAACGGTCCACGCGCAAGGAACGCGGTAAAGAAGCCATGTGGTTGCAGTCGTTGCGTGGAGAACAACATCACCAAGGAATTGTCAACGAGAACCATCTACACACACAAAAGGCTTTACGGTTGGCATGTACCTCCACAACCGGATCCGGATGCCGTGCTTCCTCTTAGGCCGCCTACCCCACATGATTCTACCGAACCTACTTTGGAGACGGATGAAGAGATGGATGAATTCGGAGAGAAGGATTGGGGAGGGGGGTCTATAGGAGATGCCGATGGTCGCGGCATATCCCCGCTCCCTCCAAGTTCCCCCTTCCCGTCTGAGCCAGCAGGTGAGAACCTACTATTGAACATGGCCATACCTGCCTTGTATAGCTTCAGGTAATTGGTGAACATGGCCATGTGTGCCTAATACCTGCCCAAGGTGCTCGTTGCAGTCGCCTCCCCAACTCGGCAAGAACGAGACGACACCGCCTGTTTTCACGTGAGCGTGACCTCCACACGCACGAACGGGGAGCTCCTCAAAATCGAGTATGAGTGGGAGAAGATGATGTATTTCCTCAACCACATCGAAGGCATTGACTTCGACGAGTACGAAGGGTGGATGAAACCCGGCAATTTCGACGATATGTATCCGGAGGACGGACGTGCACATCTCTCTTCATTGCGGCAACCAGTCATGGGATGTGGCATTTCCTATCGTGGAGTGCCTTGTGGGAGTGCGATCGCACCCAATGTTCATCCCCCATCGAGATGATGGCATGAGTGGTACCGCACACGAGGCGAATGACGAGGAGATGGATGTAATCAACGAGATACTAAAGAGCTTGGAAGAGATGGTAAAGGTGCGACCTGAAAATAACACAACAACCGCGGTGTCGCTTGCTGCTGCTGCACTTTGAGTTAATGTGGTTTCAGGTGAGGTTTAAGGTGAGGATATGCACTGGCTAATGAGGTACTGGACAGACATGGCCATGTCTTGCCATTTCTAAATGTAAACAAGGCGAACATTGCCATGTTTGCACAGTTACGTGGCAATGTCCGTCCCATTTCTAAAGGTGGTGTCAGTTTCGCAGGATGCTTCTGGTAAGGAAAACCATGCCTTCATGCTCATGCTCGATCTCTTGGAATGGAACTTGGAGCATGGCCTTAGTCAAGGATCCTTTAACGACTTGTTGGAGATACTTCGTCTAAATTTGCCGAAGATGTTCCCGGAGGGCACTCTACCGAAGAACTACCAAGAGGCCATAGAACATCTATCCATGTATGGCTTGCCTTCTAAGTCGGTGGACATCTGTGTAAATGGATGTTGCAGATTCGACGGAGAGCACGCAATGTGCCGGACATGCTCGACGTGTGGCGCCGATAGATGGGCCCCGGAGATGCTCGAGAAGCCGTTGGCGAGCCGGAGAGGAAAGTCCACGTTTTATTTTTGGAACCTCCCGGATCTTCTCAAAAGGAATTTTGCGCACCCGGAGCTTTGCGTGGACATGCAAGCGCACGCCCGCCATATTCCATGCGACTTGACCAAGGAGGCGATGGGAACTATGTGGGGTAAGTGAAATTTTCCAGTTCCCAATTGTGAAAGGAATGCCCTTTGAAAGCCTACTGAACATGGCCATATTTGGGCCCCTATCCCTCTGGAAACCTACTGAACATGGCCGTATCCGGGCCCTGTCCTTCTAGAAACCTACTGAACATGGCCATACTTACCTGTTTATCGCAGACAGTCCAGCATGGAGGCAACGGCGGGAAAGGTACCCCAAGTTCTTCAGCGATTCCCGCAACGTGGTGATCTTAGGATGTGCGGATGGCGCCACGGTGTGGAAGGACCTGCGCGGAGTTTTCCCGGTGACGTTTCAATACCTCAATATGCACCCCACCATCCGCGGCAAGTTCGTGAACATGGAGGTGTTTGGGATATGTAGCGGCTCGAAGCCAAAAAACACGCAACCTATCTACGAGCTATTTGTGGACCAGCTGCTGGAGTTATGGGATGGCGTGCCGTGCTACGACATCGTGAAAAAAGAAACCTTCAACTTGAGGTGCATGTTGTTTAAGATGTTGTTTGACATCAAAGGTTTGATGGATGGCGCTTGTCGCAAGGATGTGGGGGCGTACATGGCTTGCATTGCATGCAACCTGCAAGCGATCTAGCATCTTCAAGGGGATGCGGTATACCTTCCGCACGGAAGCCGAGCCTGGTAAACAACCTTCTCTGGTATTCCCTTGATGTACTGCACGCAAGCGACAGATATTGGTTAAGTATGGCCATGCTGTGCTAGTTTTTTTCATAGACATGGCCATACCCACGTGTAGACATGACCGGATATGGCCATGTTCGAACGGCTTCGATGATGGGTAGGGCAATGTTCACCCTGTTGCATCGCAGGTCCCGCAGAGTTTCAAAAGAGAACGGATGCCGAGATACGGCACCACGCGGCGCAGCACCAAACGCTTAAGGAAAGCGGACACTTCACGATGAAGGATCTCGAGACGATGATAAAAGCTACCGGTATAAAATTTCCTTCGGAATTCTCACGCTTGCCGTATTGGGATGAGGCCAAGGACTACCTCATCGACTTGATGCACTTGATCAAGAATCTTGGAGAGCACGTCCTTGACGCCGTGATGGGAACTGACTTTGACAAGAAAACGCGAACGTGGGCGAAATCTCAAGGCATTAAACCCACATGGTGGGCAACTGGTATTTTTCCCTTTCCATAGGCCTGACCCGACGTGAACCCATCCAGCGAAACCTATGTAAACATGGCTGTGTCCAGCCGTTTTGGCTTATGAACATGCTTGAACATGGCCATATGTAGGCAGTTCTGTCCGGTTTGTTCAAAAGTTTAGCATCCATACGTGAATTATGGTCGGGTCCGACACTTGAGCAGATGCGAATGGCAACTACACCAAAAGGACATCCCCTTGGCAGATTGTCGACGTGCGCACCGCTACGGGAAGGTGCTTGAAGAGAGCCGAGGAATTCGCGAGAGAGGATGTTGGCTTTCCACGGGAATGGGGAGCGGGTCAATGGAAATTGTTGAAACTGTCTTCAGACGGAAACGCAAAGAAGCTAAAAGCCCACGAATATTTGGTGATGTTCAGAAATGGACTTTTCGCGATCCTCGCGGCATGGCCAAGGGACGATGACTCACCCAATGCACTCGCACGTTTGGTGGGGCAACTTTCAACGATAGTCCGGGAAATCACGGCCCACGAGATCGATCTGAAGGTGCGGTTCTCTGGTACCTTGCTCTCATGTTCCCTGTCGCGTCACCAAGAGTTTACATTTTGTGTGAAGGCTGAATGCACATGGCGATGCCCACCTAGTTTACAGAGTGAACATGGCCATACTTGACCATTATCCCTTAGGAACATGGTTAGACATGGCCATACCCGTTCATGACCTTCTAGGAACATGGTGGGACATGGCCCTACCCACCTATTGTTGATGGTGAACATGGGGATTCAGGAGCTGCCGACACTTGACAAGTACATTAGAGAGTGGCTCGTCACCATGGAGAGCTCGCGACATGGGACGAGCCCTCACTGGTGGGTCCTCAACACACATCTATTGTGTCACGTGGTAGACCAACTTCGAGACCTCGGGCCGGTTCGCGAGTATTGGATGTTCGTATTCGAGTCCTTAAATGGCAAAATCAGGAGGTGGGTGAAGAACAATGCCTTCCCGGTGCAGAGCATCATGAACGGAATGGGGCGGCAGAAGACCATTCAGTATGTACGAGGGTTACTTATGGCACTTCGCAACGAAGTTCCACGGCCACTTGTCGTCCCCGCTCTTGTACGGGACCGCGTTGTTGTGGCCGATAAAGCGAAGAAGCACACATTGACCGAAGGCGAGCGAGCGTGCATCGATGTTTGGATGCGCACCAATGTGGGGCATTACCGACGGTTGCAAGACCTGCTTGATGCATATCATGAGGACTTACGAACAAGGTAAGGCCTCATCTAATCAATGCCTGAATGAAACACTAAGTAAACATGGCCATATGTTCGTGCATGATTTCCATCCACGTTTCCACAAACTAATCACTCAGGTGATTCGCAGGGTCAAGAGAGGCGGTCGTGGCTTGAAGAAAGGACTGCAAAGGAGGATGACCTGCCGTCTAGCCGCCGACGAAGATCCGACTCCTTGGCTCGGACGACCATTCACTCCCGACGAAATCGAGTTGTTGCGTGGTTGCCCCACAAAGTGCCGCAGGTTTAACAAGGTACAAGTGGGTAACATGCGATTCCGCATCGCTGCTGTGGACAAGAAGTTCAAAACTGTCCAGTGTTATTTCCGCTCTTTTTCATCGAACGCGTGCGTGGAACAAGTGAAGAGGAAGAGACTGATAGGTGCGTGCCTTTCTGCTTATGATTAATGAGTAAACATGGCCATGTTCTAGCCCTACCTAGTAATGTATTGTGATAACAGGGCCATGTTCACCTGGTTTCTTTAGATACCCTGGGTAAACATGGCCATGTTCAGACGATTCCAGTAGTTTTTGCAAACTAATTCCTCAATTATACATGCGTGCCAGGCTCGCCCGTCTTGAAGACGTCTATGCCATCAAGCTTGGTGGGGTCGAGTACATATTTGTCAAGGCGGCTTGGCTGCAGAAGCCGACAAAAGCGAGGATCGCCATGTATAACCGGATGAACTCCATAGTTGGCCCGGACAGCGTCACTGGCTGTTTCTTTTGCGATGACCCCGAGAACCCTGACACCGTCTTCGATACCACAGAGCCATTCATGCTCGCAGATCAGATCGCGTCGCAAGTAGCAATTGTGAAGCATCCTTGCATGCAAACTGCGGTGGTTCTTGACCCTCGAGCAGATTTCTTCGAGCAGAATGTCCAGGATGAAAATCCTAGCGAGGACGAGCTTGCTTAGTACTTAGGCCTGCAGTACGACATGGCATTTGTGTAGTGTAAATAGATAGCATCAGTTTGTGTATATACATAAAAAAGGGTAAGTATGGCCCTACCTATCATGTATCTATATACAAGTACAGTGTAGGTATGGCCATGTCTATACATAAACAAGGGTAGGTAGGGCCCTACCTATCATGTATCTATACTCAAGTACTAGTCAGGTAAGGCCATGTTTATACATAAACAAGGGTAGGTAGGGCCCTACCTATCATGTATCTATACTCAAGTACAAGGTAAATATGGTCATGTCTATACATAAACAAGGGTAAGTAGGGCCTTAATTTAGTAAGGACTATTTTACTCATTTAGTAAGGACTAAATAAGCGTAATAGCCCCCAAAAAACAGATTCTAAAAATATTTTTTTCCAATGTTTTCAAGTACAGCCCAGGTACAGCCCAGGTACAGGGTAGGTATTGCCCCCTACTTACCCCTTACCTACCCAATGCCCATACTGACCTAACTTTGAGGTGCTGTAACAGGAAGCGTAAAATGTTTTTTCAGTTAAATCTTTGGAGACTGTCCATAGTAAGGACTAAATAAGCGTAATAGCCCAAAAAAAACAGATTCCAAAAATATTTTTTTTCCAATGTTTTCAAGTACAGCCCAGGTACAGCCCAGGTACAGGGTAGGTATTGCCCCCTACTTACCCCTTACCTACCCAATGCCCATACTGACCTAACTTTGAGGTGCTGTAACAGGAAGTGTAAAATGTTTTTTCAGTTAAATCTTTGGAGACTGTCCATAGTAAGGACTAAATAAGCGTAATAGCCCAAAAAAAACAGATTCCAAAAATATTTTTTCCAATGTTTTCAAGTACAGCCCAGGTACAGCCCCAAGTACAGGGCAGGTACCGAGTAGCACAACTTTGAGGCCTCAAAAAGTGAGGTTACCAAAGCCATTCCACCCAAAACTTCGCTCCATATGTCTTACATCGACCCAAACCATCGATATCAACAATAAAAAACAAACTATCGGAAACTTCATTTCACCCGATTTTGGCTGGTTTTGCCATTTTACTGCCGACATTGCCCAAGTAGGGCCCTACTTGGCTCGAAACACAAGGTAAACACAAGGTAGACACAAGGTTCTAAATTTGTAGGGATATCAATCATGAGGGAGTTCTTCAATGGCCCAGTGCCTATCAGCAGATCCCAAGAGTTCTCGGGCTCAAACGTCACGAAGGCGTGCAGCCGGTGAAGCGTCATGTGTGGTGTACCCGCAGCCAGTATGACGTCCACGTGACAGTAGTGCGTGAACTTCGTCAGGCTGTTGTCACACCTGGTGACCTTGGCGCCGGTGCTGGCCTCGTACACTGTGAGCCCCAGCCGCCTGACGACTGCGATGGAGATGATGTTACAGTTGGCGCCGGTGTCCATGAGAATTGCCCGATAGAGCATGAGCTCACCACCAGAGGACACCAGTGCCAAGCCCTCATAAAGGGTGGCATTTTGCAATTTGCAAATAGGCTGCACCTGCGCCATCAGCAGCACCTGATCCTCGGTCAAGTGCTGCCTCATCTTCTCCCGCAGTGAGTCATATATAGGCGCGGGTCTTGATGGTGCCAGCCCGGACATGCCCATGGTCACTGAAATCGACCACCCCCAGGTCACTCACACAGGCAGCGGCTGCACATCGGGCGGCGGCACTGTCGACCACGCCGTCGGGCATCTCATCCAGTGGCATCTCTTCGTCCATCTGGTGCCCTGCGCTTTCTGCTGCGGCTGCTGTTCCCTCCTACGCCTCCTGCACAACTGTAGCGGGCATGTCCTCAAGCTGGTGCTCGTTGACCTCGGTGGGCTGCTCGACCGCGCCCCCTGGCTCATTGCCCTCGAGCTCCTCCAGGGCCAGGAGGTTCTCGATGTACTTCGGAAGGTCTATGGCGCGCTGGGATAGTAAGATCGCAGCAATCTGTGAGCAGGTCCGCATGGAGCTGCGGAGATTGGACGCCAGCAGGTGGAACTTCCTGCTGAGGACGTTGGGAGGGATAGCTCTGTGCACCTGGGCAGCCTTGTCAAACTCCTCAGGCGTTTTGACCTTGAAGCCCTGCATCTTCTGCGTATTCCCCAGGGCAACTGCGGCCCTAGCCTGGAGCTCTGGTGCGTGGCTCACACCAGCGCGGTCGCTGACACCCAGCCCTTCATCGGTGAGGCAGTCGCACTCGTCCACATCATACTCCGCTCGCTCGTTGAAATTGGAGTGATACTCAGCGTCGCCATCACTCGCCTCTGACTGGGCCTGTGCCTCGGTGCTCTTGCCTCCCTTGGCCGGTGCTGCTGCCTGCAAGCCTGATAGCTCAGCAGCGAGCTTCTCCTTCACTTCGGCGCTGGCTGCCACCTGCTGCTGCTGCTGCTTGGCCTCCGGCAGCTTGAGCCACTCCTTCGTGGTGATCCCCATCTTGTGCTTGTCGAAGCGATGCGCGATGTTGTAAGCGCGCAGCTGTGCGTTCTTGACTTCATTCGGGTACTTGGAGTTCTGCCGGTCCTTGTGGAAGTTCGGGGGCACTCGGGAGTCACGACAGCCAGTCCAGCAGCGGTCTGGGGTATGAGGCAAGCGCGTGAAGCAATACTCGCACTGCCCGTCCTTCGGAGCGTCGGGTGGCGGAACTCTGCCGTACGTGGCCTTGTTCCTCTCAGCATTGTTCGCCTCCCTCGGTGGCTTCTTTGCATCGTCATCGCCAGGCTGCGCCGGCTCCTTCTTCTTGTTGTCCCTGCGCCTCTCCCCATTCTTCCGGGCAGAGCCGGAGCGCCTCATGGAAGCCACCAGCTCGGGGAGGTCAAGTCCGAGTTGCCTCGCCTCATAGCAAGAGTACACGCAGCTAGCCCTGCGAACGAGGTCCTGCTGCTGCGCCAGCGCCCAGGCTTCAGCATCGTTCTTCAGCTTATCCTGGACATCTACGATGACCTCCAGGTCCTCCCACGTGACCTTGTTGGGGGCAGGATGGCTGACTCACAGCTGCTCGGACACGCGCTCCCTGTACTCCTTGATACGCAGCCCCTTGATGCATTCCTCGATGTCCTGCCTGACGATGGAGTCCTCCACCATCTTGCCAGCGTTGAGCGCTGACTCCCTGCGGCGGCAGCTCTTCACGTAGGCGAGGCCATCTTGTTCGGGAGTCTGTGACTTGGCGACCAGAAGGTCCTCCTTCTCCTTGGTACCCTTCATCAAGAACTTGGCCTCGAGTTCTGCAACGAAAGCCCTCAAGGCCCAGAAATAGTGAGAATCCTCCTTGCCATCCGTGCCTGTGAGACCCTTGGTAGAGGTTCCCTCAAATTCCCACTCGTCAGACTGTTCACCATCGACATCGCCATCCTGGACCCTTCTGCAGACTGCCCATGTCACGCCTGGCTTCAGCTCATGGAAAGGAGGTTGTGCACAGCGCACAGAGCCCTGGAAAGAGTCCCTCTCAGTGAGATCCTTCAGGACATGATACGCGTGTGAAGCCATGAGGCCATTCTTCATGTATGCAGCGCACCACCAGTCATAGGCGACTGAGGTGGAATGGTCATCCCCTGCTAGGAACGAAGGCAGGCCGTCCCATAATGATCTGTAATCTGGCTGGGACTCCCTCAGGGCCTTCTTCGCCTGTGGGCTGAGCCCCTGGAAAGTCGCTGACCTCATGTGCCTGCGTATCCTGGACTCATGAGCCCGCTGCACCTTCCCCACCAATTCAACGAAACGCCTGATAAAGAGCGCCCTATCCTCATTCTTGCCACCAGTGTAACAAAGCTTCGTGTCAGCCTTGTCAAGTGCGTCACTGTCCCTGTCATACTGGTCCATCTCGTCTAAGCTATCGAGTGCGAAGGGAAACTGACTGGATGCGGGCACTGAGGCTGCCACTCCTCCTGCAAGTGCTGCTGCTGCTGCTGCTGCTGCTGATGATGGTGATACTGGTGTAGAGGGGCTGGATTCTGGAGCCGACCCCCCTGTGCTCATATAGCCAGTGATCCGCCTCTGACTATTTCTTTCCCGAGCCAATCGCCGTGCCTCGCGTTCTGTGGACTGGACAGCGGCAACGCTCAACTCCGCTTCACCCTCCGTGGTCAAGTACTGCGTTAATGCTCAATGAGTGAGGCAAAGGAGGTGTGCCCTCTCTCAGCGCAAAGCTCGTTCACCAGCAGGATGCAGGCTTAATTCAGGCTGGTTTAGGCCAGTGCACTGAGTGCCCCTGGATTCACACCGTTCTGAACAAGCAGGAGGGCGAGAGGCGTATAACCAGCGCAGGCCCAAGGGTCCAACAATATGTCTCGGCGCTCTGAATCAGCAGCAGATGCAGAGTACTCGTGTGAGAAAGACTTAAAGCTGAGCCAGTGTGCTGAGCACCCCTGGATTCGCAGAGCCACTGTTCATCAAGAGCACAGAGGTTGTCATGGGAACTCTTTCTCAGCCAAAGTACCAGGAACAACGTCACTACGCAGAGCTGGGGCTAAGCCAGTGTGCTGAGCACCCCTGGATTCGCAACACCACTGCTCATTAAGAGTCCGGAAGTTGCCATGGAAGTTCGTTCTCAGCCCAGCAAGCAAGAGTGCAGGTCGCTACGCAGAGCTGGAGGCTAAGCCAGTGTGCTGAGCACCCCTGGATTCGCAACACCACTGCTCATTAAGAAGGTGACCGGTGTCATAAGGGCCTCACCAGTTGCCAGGTACCGCAGGAGAGCTAAGAGAGTTTTAGCAAACATCTTCAGGTGTTCCAAAAATAACCAGCAACACTCCAGGCTGAGCCGGTACTCAAATCAAGTCTGAATTCACCAGATATCTCTGCCAGAACAGTAGATAATATATATATATATGAAGCTGACCCAGTTACTGCCTTCAGGGCTGATGCCGCTGCCAATTCTCTTGTGAGCACACTCCTGCTTCAGGCTTAGGCCAGTACACCAGGGGTGTCCCTGGATTAGCCGTCAGACAGGGTGGCACCGTCAGGGAAGCCGTAAGGTGTAAGGCCACTCATACAGGTAGTAACTCACTGCTAATCCACTTCTAATTAGTCAGCCCAGGCAGATGCCGCTGCTAATTAGCTTCTAGGTCGCACACTTGCCTTCCGGTTAGGCCAGTACACCAGGGGTGTCCCTGGATTCACTTCAGACAAGGTGGTCAACTAGAGGGACCGCAGGAAAATAGCTGCTCATTAAGGTGGTCATTCACCGCTGATCTGCTCTGTCGCTGCCGCCGCCCAAGCTGATGCCGTGCTGATTAGCTTATCAGTGAAGCAAACCTGTCTACAGTTAGGCCAGTGCACCTTGGGTGCCCCTGGATTCACTGTAGAACAAGGTGGTAAAGCTGGGCATATTGCAGGATAATAAAAGGCCGCTCATTAAGCAGTAAATTCAGTGCCGATCCGCTGCCGCCGCCACTGGTAGCCTTTTTTTTGTGCAAGTACCACCAAGTACAGAAAAGAAGAAGGGTCCGCCAGTGCACCTTGGGTGCCCCTGGAGTCGCCTGACTTCCGAATCCGCTATCACAAACTGCTGTTAACTTCTCGCCAGAGGGTCTCTACTTCCGAATTAGCACTGAAATAAAAAGCCGCTCCGCGCAGGACATTATTGTTTTGTAAAAGAATAAAAACAGCAATAAAATATATTCATCAAAAGGTCGGTATAATAACCAAAAGTACGAATTATTGTACAAAACTGTGAGCAGAACTGTTTTAGCTAGCGGTCTAGCACTGGCACGCGGACAGCCACCTAGCACTTGCGAAGGCAAAACAATAATGAGTCCACTAGCCTTGACCTGTGGTCAGAGAATACTTATATCTCAATTCTCTGTCACATCTCCCAAAACTGTAACAGGCTTCCGCCCTGAAATCTTCATCTAGCCAATGGAAAGTCACTATTCCATGCCAGCTTTAACAATGTTACCGTTTACCACATTCTGACTGACACGTCAGTGGCAAAGTAGTAACTGCCATATCATCTTATCACTTCTTGGTCACCCGATAATGACCATATCTTCTCTGGCAGGTCTACACTTCTCGAGCAGTCATCTTGCGCGAGGCCTGTCATACTTGCCATATCTGTCACGCCTGTCACCAGCTGGACAAACCCGGCACGGTACCATGGGAAGCCGGCGTTTGTTACAGCATTCCCTCAGCATTCCTATGCTGAGTTGATTTGGATGTTGGGAATGGGACATCCTTGGCATATGCCATGCAGTCGCACCGCCTACACCGATATCATGAAAATGTGTCGTGAATGCATGGGGAATGCAATCCCGGTGTGTTCCTGTGGGAAATGCACCGGGAACAGCTGAACCGTATGGGAATGTGTCGGGAAGGCATAAGGAATGCATTCCCGGTGTGTTCCCGACATAAATATTCCTGAACAACCTTGTCTTGATATGTTTTGGATGTTTTGCAGCTAAGGCTAACGTAATAAGGCAGGATAACATATACATTCAGGCTTCTAGCTATATATAGTAATGTGCGAATAATGTACTATGCTAAACAAGTTATCTATGCTTGATTGATTGTTATCGTGGGTCTTGTATGTATAACCCGCTGTAAGGCCTATCATAGTCGCCTCATTCGTCCCGCGGGACGGCTCATTGTGCCATCTTCGTCGACGATGCACTCGAAAAAGTCGGCCTTCAAGTCAAGAATGACTGCCGTCTTCATGCAAGGATGCTTCTTGATAACAACTTGATGCTCAATCTGAGCTGCCAAGATGAATGGGTCGACAGTGTCCCATGGCGTCGACGGATTGCACGGGTCATACGTGTACACCACCTTCGCAATGTTGTCCGGACCGTACATCGAGTTTATCTTGGCAAACTTTTTGATATCTTCTTCCCGAAATTCTGGAAACCACTTCCCCTTCACAAGGACGTAAGGGGTGCCTCCAAACTCCACCCTGTGGATGGCCTCGATCATTGCATAGCTGTAGGCGGCAACCCAAAAAAGGGTAAACGCTCATATGACTGTGATGGCATTTACTAGCCGCACAAACTGCGTGCATGAAAACGTTTCGTAAGAATGGCCCGGGAAAATACTAGGAATACATTCCTCATATATTCCGTGTACATTCTTTGAAATTTCGTCGCAATTACATCTCAAATCATAATAAGAGAGCCTTACCGGTCGGTCTCTATGTCTTCCCCATGCTTGTTTACGCCCTGGAAGAATGTCCGAAAAAAACATTGGCACGTTTTCTTTCCGAAATCTTGAGTCACCGTGCGATAGCTCACTCCCCGAATCACCACCGAGCCAAATGATTGACAATCAAATGGGGCTCCTTGAACAAGGTCGGCTTCCCCCTTGGAGTATGGCCGTCCCAACCAATCAGTGGGGTCGTCGTTCATTCGAGGCACATCAATCAGCAGGCTTGACCCAACCTTGACGCCAAAACGTCTCCGGATCTTAGCATTCTCCCTGCCAAAATGAAACCATCATAAACCATTTAGTGATTTCTTCACAGATTGGATACGGAATGTGTCGGGAACACGCGCAGAAAATGTAAGGAACACGTTCCGCATACGTTCCGCACACGTTCCGCACACGTTCCGCACCTTTCACAGTATTCCACGTAGTCCTTGTACTTATCCTGTATGTTCCGGTATGTGGGGATATTGCCGTACATCCAGAGCTTCAGCTTAGCTCTCTCATCAGGCGTCAGCTTATGGAACTTGCCGACGGTCCCTGACACCACGGTGTTGGGTTCCTTCAAAGGAGCCGTCGCTAAAAAGGGGAGTGGGCGAGGTACGCGAGGCTTTCGTCGATATCGAAGTACCAATAATGCCCCCCGCATCGTTCGCACCATTTTGTATCTTCCGTAGCCATACATGATGCTCTGAACGGGATACGCCGCATTCTTCACCCACCCCCGGATCCTCCCGTTGAAAGATTCGAACACGTACATCCAAACACCACGCATCGGACCGTACATAAGAAGTTGGTCGGGTAAGTGTGACAACAAGTGCGTATTTATCACCAACCAAGCGGGCGATCCATCCTTCTCCAGAGAGTTCAAGAAGTCGTACACCAGCTTCTGGAGAAAGGGAACATCATGCAAGAGGTTGGTGGAATGAATCTCATTTTTGGGGAATACATACGGAACATATCAGGAAAGCATTCGGTATGTGTTCCGTGTGTTTTCCCTACCTTCGGATCTACAATTTCTGTCGTGAGCTCACGTATGACAACCGTTAACTGCCCCATTAAGTTCTTCAACATATTCCGCCCGTAACCATCATCTCGTTCAACGGATGCCATCACGCTGAAGAGGCCCGATTGAAGCATCTTCAAGGTTTCATGGGCTTTTAGGGTCTTCGGTGCCGTGTTGGTGCCGTTCGGACACAACAACTTTCGGTGCTCATCTCCCCACGGTCCTGGTAGTTTTAATATGTTGTTAGCCCACTTTTTGAGTGTCTCTCGGCAACGCAACGATGTCGAATTCCTTTCGCGAGGCCAGTCCAAGGACTTTCTTCGAGAACTCTGCGCTTCCTTGGCCAAGCCAAGCAACGCGCGGGGAGCGTGAATTGAGGCCAGCGTTTCAACGTTGGCCTCAGTGGCATCTCCCTCCACTTCAGCAGCAGTACACTCTGATTGCTGCTCGCACTCCTTGCGCCCACAGTTCTTTTGCATTGTGAGCATACCACAATCGGCCGTCCCGAATCTTCGCTGACATGAAGGATGGAAACCACCTTTACAAACACTACAAGTCATAATGGTTGCGTTTTTCTTGCAATAAACGCACTTCCCAGGCCGAGGACCACACTGCTTGCATTCTACTCCAACCGCCTGATCGTTAGAACACGCGAAATGAAAGTAGCCCTGGCACGTCTTGCATTGGATCTTCGGTGCAATAGTTTTCGGGACCGCACAATCGCGGACCACACATTTCACTACATTCTCTTCTTTCTTCTTCGAAAGAGCTTTGTTGACAGCCTTTGTTCCACGGTTCGCCCCCATGTTTCTGGGGCAAGGTGTTAACGTGCTACTTACTCTTAGGTTTCAGGAGCATACGTCAATTAAGTAAATGCGGAGTCTTGGGCCTTCAAGTCCGTCCAGAACTCCAAAGCGCCACATCACGATGCACATACAAATATCCCACGCAAAAATATTTGGCTGTGGAACCCTAACAGATTTGATAAAGCCTATCCAACACTAGGTGGGAAGGATGTCATGGCCTGATCACGTCATGGTGACCTGAAATCGCGACCTGATGACATCGTCAAGGCGTGACGCAAGCGTCGTCACTTTCGTTTCGCCGGCGATTTCTGGCGAAATCGCTTCCTCACGCCTCGTCAGTCGTCACGCGTTGTCGCTCGCGGGAAAACTGTTACCTCACGGAAATTGATACGTCGCTTTGTACAAAATCTGTCGTTTTCTACAGTTTTCCCATGTACTTAAATATGGAATTTACCACAGGTCCCATGCCATCTTCACTGAAAACGTGAAAAGTCCATTATATATTTTAAAGCATACAATTATATTATTGTATTATTGTTTAAAGCAGATAATCTTATAATCATATATATATATATATAAAGAAATTACGGAATCTAATATTGGGGAAAAAATCGGAGATGAAATCGAAGATTCCCCCTCTTTTGAAAAATCGGGAAAAAATTCAGTCCGTTAACAGTGCAAATATTGACGCCCATATCGTAGGCTGTACACGACACATTGTATGCTGTATGCATATTATATCAATTGAAGCCCCCGTGTAGTGTGTATATAATTTCTGGAGTAATTTTGCATATATAAATTAGGTCTTCATTCCCGCAATTCCCAGAAATCATTGCAAGGACTGATGAAATTCAGTCCGTTAACAGTGCAAATATTGACGCCCATATCGTAGGCTGTACACGACACATTGTATGCTGTATGCATATTATATCAATTGAAGCCCCCATGTAGTGTGTATATAATTTTGGGAGTAATTTTGTATATATAAATTAGGTCTTCATTCCCGCAATTCCAAGAAATCATTGCAAGGACTGATGAAATTCAGTCCGTTAACAGTGCAAATATTGACGCCCATATCGTAGGCTGTACACGACACAGTGTATGCTGTATGCATATTATATCATTTGAAGCTCGAGTGGATTGTAAATATAATTTTTAGAAATTTTTGCATCTTTAAATCAGGTCTTCATTCTGCCAATTCGAATTCCCAGAAATCCTTGCAAGGACGGATGAAATTCAGCGCGTTAACAGTGCAAATATTGACGCCCATATCGAGGGGGGGAGGGG
>LGRX02016165.1:0-28938 GCA_001247695.2 Cymbomonas tetramitiformis
TCCCGGCGATCCTGCCTTGTGCCTCCCGGCGATCCTGCCTTGTGACTCCCGGCGATCCTGCCTTGTGGCAACATGCTCTCCGGCGCGCAGGAAAACTCCCTTGAGGCTGGCCCAGTGCTGCGGCTGCGCGACAATTGCAGCACGAGATACTGCCCGAGCTGCACCTGAGAGGAGGGTGGCATTTACAGGTAAGGGGGGTGGGGTATTGACCCGCAGGTGCATTTAGTAGGGGAGGCCGCTGATATGTTTTCGTTCGCCGTGGTGCTGTGGGAACTGCTCGCGCTCAAGCGGCCGTGGGAGGGCCTCCTCGAGTCGCAGATCATGTACAACGTTGCAGGCGCGTCCCCTCAGGCGCGCGCCGGCCTTCTCAGCTGCGCCTCGGTCGAGAGCAGCGCTGCAGCAAGCCCGGCAGGCAGAGCCCTGCTGACTACCTCTTCCCTGGCACACACGCGGAGCCTCTAGAAGGGTTCCTGTGCGCCACGTGGGAGAGCCGTCATGCCTCTGTGGATGCCACGTGGGAGAGCAGTCATGCCTCTGTGGATGCCACGTGGGAGAGCAGTCATGCCTCTGTGGATGCCACGTGGGAGAGCAGTCATGCCTCTGTGGATGCCACGTGGGAGAGCAGTCATGCCTCTGTGGATGCCATGCCATGCCCTGTGGATGCCACGTGGGAGAGTAGCCATGCCTCTGTGGATGCCACGTGGAAGAGCAGCCATGCCTCTGTGAATGCCACGTGGGAGAGCAGCCATGCCTTTATGGATGCCACGTGGGAGAGCAGCATGCCTTTATGGATGCCACGTGGGTACGCAGTAGCTCGCACCTGTCTGAAGCCTGATGTCAAGGTTTACTCTCGTGTGTTTTTGCGCCGCTTCCTTTGCGCTGAAGGGGAAATGGGGCTCCAATGTCACCCATCTGAAGCCTGATGTGAAGGTGTGTTGTGTCATATCGTCACTTCGCTTGCTGCGTGCTGAAGGGGAGAGGTGGACCCTATGCCGCAGAGGCCCACAAGCGTCCGCAGATACCATCCGAGGTGAGCAGCCATGCAGCTGTGATTTCAGATGCGACGTGATGTATGCATCAATGCTGATCGGAGTGAGTGTACATCACCATGGGAGATGCTAAATGGTCTGTAAATCAAGCTGAGCGACGATCCATGCCCTTGGCAGAAAGTATACAGTTCATGGGTGAAGTTGTGCCACATGCATTGATCCTATCTCCACTTGGCGCTGCAGGTGGGCCCAGAGCTGCAAGAAGTTCTGGAACTCGCATGGCATAGAGACCCAAACCAAAGGCCATCCTTTGCAGAAATTTCTGGGATGCTGATCAATGCCTTGCGTGGTTCAAGCAGTGAGCAGACGAGGTGAGCTGTTCCCTTTTACCACACAGGTGATCGCAGCGTAAGTGGATACGAGAGTACAAGATAACTGATCATGGGAACTGTTGGTTGATTTCAACAAGAATGAATTCTCATTTGACAGCTGTGAATGCCAAATATCAATTTATAAGTTGTTCTGTGCAAGCCGAGAATTTGAGCCTCCTGGGCCCGGAGATATGCAGGTTTCGATCTAAGCTCCCATCGACGTCTTCCCTGTAAGCAAAGACCACCCCTATGGCAGCGAATCAGTACGTCATACGGTTAGACGCATACCTTTTTGGAAGAAGATGCCCGTGCGCCATGTACATGTTGCACCAGCGCTGTATTGGTGAGCATTGAAGTCTTTGCTGTGTGGAAACGATACTCGTCACTGTTGTTTGGATCTTGCAATTCGTCAAGTATATCTTCGAATTCCATGTGTCTTGCATGTGTTATCTAATCGACGTTAGTGCGCTCACAACGTGAGTATCATATGTGTGTGGCTTAAAGGACATGGTTGATTGAAATAATTGTTTAGTATTTAACAAGTGAGTATGTGGCATGCGCATGCATAACAAGAACATTATTGAATTTCTATTGGTTGGGGCGTTTGAGAACTGAAATTGCATGTTACCTCAACCACCATGGGGTACGACGACAGGTCTGCTCAATGGTGTCTTACGTTGGAAGTTTTTGCAGCTCTGTGCGTGCGACCATTGGACACGCATCATTATTCATAAGGAATTACCGCCCCGCGATTTGGCGGCCGCTCCATACCGTAACGTTTTTAATTGTAGCACTCGTTCCGACATATCGCATCGTGTCGGCGCCATGGGCCCAAGTCTCCCCCGAAACGGAACTACACATATACATATATGTATGCCTTATATATATATATATATATCAGGTGTGGGGGTGTGTGGTGGCGGACCTCTCGGTGCTGGTCACGGCCTCGTCGAGTTGGACGTCCATAAGCCACCTACTTTCGGCCTAAAGCGCCCCCTCCCAAACGATTTCCAAGCCAATTCTTTTGCAAAGCATCCTTGTATACTAATGGTTATTAGCCAATGGGAATCGCAATCGATCGAAACAATCACTTGCGTTTTGGAACTTGATTGGTTCGACGGTGAAAGAAGCTCCCTTGCCTACTTTTGCCTTGTCAAACAACTAGCAAAATGTGAACATGTGTAGTTCATTTGTTTTGACCTTTGTGGGCAGTTGGGGGTCAGCGGGAGCATTCGTTTGCTAGCACTTCGGTTGCCTGCGTATTTTCGTTGTTGACGTCTTTCCGCATTCTAAACATTTTGCTATCTCTTTTTCGTGTGAGGCAGTTGCATCGGGTTTCCTTTCGATGCGTGGAGGGGTAACGTCTGTGGCGCCTAAGATCGTGGCAATCTTAGGTGGCCATTCTACATTGGTATTGGAGATCGTGGCTATTTGTAATGTGTAGCGTAATTTTTGGCGTCATGCAGGTAATATGAACGCCTGATCTGTGACAACGGATCACATCTCTCCTTTTATATGATTCGTATCAGGTTTTGAGCAACCCGCTAATGGCTCTGGCGCACTTGACAGGATTTGTCATTTCCCCCCACTGCAGAGCTCGATGCGAATTGTAACCCGCATCCTGAAATCGAGACAGGCAGAATCGGGATTCGGGAATGACATCGACGGATGGGAAATCAGCAAAAATCGCGTGTCCGAAATAGTGACCGTCAGATCACGGTTGACTTTCGTGCTCGTAACTTTTGTGAGTCATAGGAAGGCGTCTAGTAAGTTAGGTCAAATAAACTCCGAGTGCTTGTCTCCTGTGATATATTCCATGATATATAACGAGTGCAAGCACATCCTAGGAGATCACAACGATAGAGACGCCACTCGAAAAATCGTAGTCGTCCGATCGTGACTTTTAGGGTATCAAACTGACCGTTAGATCACCCCGATGAAGAATATATATAACACCCATATGTGATTTCGAGGGGAAGATCGCCATTTTCATTGATTTGTACCCCTATTTTGACCATTGAATTGGAGGGTCGACCCCAGCGTTAACGCGAGTCTTTTTTATTTTGTTTTTTCAAAGATTTGCGGTGTTAAGGAAGCATGTGCAAGTTTGATTGCATTTTCGATTGCATCGGATCTTCAACGGGTTCCAGCTCAAAACTTCCGCTTTCAGGACAAAACTGGATCTGTCGCGAAAAATTCCTCGCGTTTCTCATTGGTCAATCTGAAATTGAACGCTCCTGAGCTCTCGATTTCGGGTAGGTCCCCCGGAACTCGAGAGCTGCACCGTGCGTTGCTGGTTCAACGCGACGTTGCTTCAGGCTCGTGAAACTAGGTTTTCAACGGGCTTCGCTTGCAGCCCAGCTTGTGTGCGAAGTAACCTTCAATTTATTGCAACCTAACACGTATTAGATATATATTATGACGGGCTGGTATTGCGCATCCGAGCTCCAGCTCTTCCAATCGGAAGAGCGCCAGCAGATTTCGAAGATGACTTGAGGAGCTTCGAATTTCCGCGGTGAGTGGGATGCTTGAAAACAGCAATATTACGGGGTTACTTCGGCGTGTAAACGCTCAAATAATCTTCATAGGTCACGTCTGTAAAGTTCCGGCTAACTTTACAGACGCGATCCCGCTCAAATGCGAAAGAAAGCTTGGCACCGCACAAAGGAGGTACTGGCGGTGAGGCACCCATGCATGATTGCAAGGCGTCACTAACTGCGAGAGTGGGCCTACTGGTGCAAAACCTGGATAGAATTGAAGCTAAGGTCACCCTCAATGGTCGGCAACCGTGTGCGCGGGCAGACGCGTCTGATGGGATGACCGCAAATGGGCCAAAATGACAAATTTTTAAATTGTCTGAGCAGCTTTTGACTCAGAGGTCCAAACTGACTTCTGAAATTTTATACTGCATCACACGGGCGTGACTAAGAATTATTCATGCCCGCTGAATGCTCTTGCAAAATGTCGCAGTTAGTGACGAGACATACAGCCGCACTTTTTCAGCCCTCGAGAAACTTAGAATTTCGGAAATTGTGTTGCAGGAGAAAACATTCCGCGATGGCACAGTTTTTACAGTGGTGGCACCGTTCAAATCAAAATCGGTCGCGCGATGGCGTCTCTAATCGCAATAACACTCACAGTGTCACTGGTACCCGCAACCATCCTGGAAAAACCATGCCAGATCCTGCGTTCATCACAAATTCCGCAAGGAAACTTGGCACATTTGCCCCTTTCCAGCGCGGTTGCGTGATGTGAAGAGAAGCGGGTAATTCCGAATCGTGGATACGCCTTGCTTATGTTTGTGTCCCGCACATGGTACCTCTGGTGGCCCTCATTCGCAGGACGTCCTAGAACACGCATTGCAAGTGTATAAACAGGTATGGCGGAAAACATGTTGCGGCAAATTACTAATTAGGCTTCAAACGAGGCTTAATTTCATGAAGATCCACTGCACCGCAACCTGATGTTCCAGGTGCAAAAGTAGAGGTAGTTGTCCCCAAATCGGCACTGTCCCCAAATCGGCACCGAGTCTGTTAACTATGGAAAGTGTAATGTATCAATGGGTAATTTTCGGTTTGGGGGGCATGATTTTCGAGGATTTTCGAGTATTATATCCATATATATGTGATATTTCACTATTCTTTATGACTAAATATAATCCTCTCAAGCCCCTTTTTATAGCGATACCCAGTAGTATTGTACTTCAACATATTTATACGTCGCACGTTGCATTTGAATAGTCTCATTCCGTTGCCAGACCGACAGATTCGAGAAAAAAAACTGTTTTACACGATGGACGATTATGTTTTCTCAATGTTTTCCCAGCCTAATCGCGCCTCGTGAAAGCAGGAAAATGCCATGTGTTTGAAGGAGGCTAACTTCCGTTCTAGTGATCTATTTTCGTAACATGTATAAGTTTTCTGGACCGTTTTTCCACGGCCTTTTGAATGGTGCCTATTGGACAACCCAATTCGGCATAGAATACGAAATATATATGCATGAATTATACCTTGTTTCGTTGTTACATGTGTAGTCTGGGTGCCGATTTGGCGACATGGCTCTTTATATACGAGTGTATTCAACTTTATAGATCTTTTCGGGAACTTAATATTTTTGCATGCGATTTTTGGGGCGCTGTCAAGGGCTCATGTGTGATACATATAGTATCAACGGGCTTGTGATTTGGTATATCGATATTCTAAAAGGGTGCCGATTTGGGGACAACTACCTCTATGCACTTGGAGAAACGCTTGGAAACCGTATAGTATTAGTGAACAAAAAAATTCTGCGTGATAACGCTGAATATGCGTCGTAGAGGAACTCCAATCAATATACGGTGTTCAGGATACATTTATTAGTGCAGGTAAGGAAACACGGCTCCCTACAATTTTGTCACACACCCTTTCTATCTGTTAGAGGTTCCTGCCATCTGACCTACCGAAACATTCACAGCCTTTCACATAACTGCAGAGCTTATAATTAATATAATTTGTAATATGGTGCAAGTGGCAGGTTCTCAGTAGCACATGCTTGCATGTGACCAGAAAGGGGGATTTCGGGGATAAAGATAGTGACCAGATTTGCACATATCAAGACCTCCATCACGTTCCTTGAGGGCCAAGTGTATACTAACCGTCACAGGAAAAAAGAAGACACGTAAGATAATTGCTATTTCATGAAGACAGCGAAACTCTCAGGTGCAAGCGGTGAATGTAGCCACAGTAACTACATAATCTCAGTTGTACGTTCACTGAGCTCATTCAAACAGGATATACAATACACAAGGAGGCAGGCAAACCGTGACTCAAGCCAAAGTGAAAACAACAGGATTGACACGCAATAAGATGAATGGTTATATGGTTAAAAAAGTTACTCTATTATTTGTGTTCTAACGCTGCGACTATTTTAAGTATTTAGTAAAGGTTCTCCTCCTCGTGGGTGGCGATCTTGCAATCGGACACGGGGTATGCCACGCAGGTCAGGATGAAACCGGCACCGGTTTGGTCGTCATCGAGGAAAGACTGGTCAGACTGGTCAATCTCACCATCCTGCAGGAACACCAGTAAAATAAAGCTCAGCATCCTTTTTCGCAAGAAGCTAATTTCAACGCAATTCTATGAGGACACACAAGAGAAAAAACAAGCAAGCATATGAAACAAGAGAACTACAAAGAGCATCTCAAAAAAATAGAATAACGTTGAAATTATATTTCCTAGAGCAATCGGGAGAACTTGTTGTAGGGTGAGTGTGATGACTCACCACAACCTTGCCGGCGCAAGAAGAGCAGGCGCCCGCGCGGCAAGAGTAAGGAAGGTCAATGCCGGCCTCCTGGTGGTGGATTCCACACGCTGTACTTTAGTGCCTAAACTTGGGACCCACACTTGCGAGTTGCTCTTGGTAACTTGGAGAAAGAGGTCGTAGCAACTTGCGACTACGCAAACCGCCCAACTACAAGAGACTGCTTGCCGCGAATTGCCCTAGTACCACTTGCCGTGGTGCACTGCTCATACGTTGGTAGTTGAAGGTTTGAATGTCTTCGGACAAAGCAACATGTCAGATCACGGTGGAGGTGAGCGACTTACCTCAGCGGCGTCAAGGATGTACACATCATCGGCGCACTCAATCACTTGCTCGCCGGAGGGGGTGACGAGGGTGACGGAGTAGGCGGACACCTTCAAGGAGGTGCGGGCCTTGACGGCCACCTTCTTGGCGTTGAACTTGGCCACCTTGGAGGCAGGGCGGCAGAACACAGCGGAGGGAGCAACAATGGCGGCCATTTTTGAAGAGTTGAGTAAGCTTGAGAGAACCGTGAAAAACAAAAGAAAAGGATGAATGAACAGCCGAGTCTCGGGAATAAATACGCCCAAGTTGCTACTCCATGCGCCTGCGCGAGAATCGATGCGCCTTCGGGATAAGATCCGATCTGTCCAGAGCGAGATACAAGATTCGTTTATGATGGTGACCTGTCATTCTAATCGTTCAACTTTGTTGGATATACAAGCTTTGTCAGGCAGAATATCCAATGCAAATGATGTGTGAGAATATGACATGGCTCTGCGTGTAACATGTTCTCAGTATTTTTTTCTGCTATCGCTTTGCTTGAGACTGCCTGGTCATGGCGGAGATGGGTTCCGTTTCGATTACGGTGTGTATGTGGCCTCCTGCGATGCTCCATAGGATCATTCTGTCATGCGCCACGTTAACATTATCGGCGTCCGAGAAATCCCACGTGGTACTCAGCTTGCCTGCCACGATAAATTATATTGTCTCGCTTTTTCCATCATGAATTCATGATTCTTGATTGGGTGTTTGGGTCCTGCTGGCAGTCAGCACGGTGACACGCACACGGGCCTGTGCGAGGTCATCGCGTGTTTCCTGTTTACTTTGTACTAATATAAAATGTTTTAAGGGTAGGGTGCACTGATAAAATAGCCTTTTTTTAATTAATTTTAACAATTCACCATAAATAGAGTATTTTGAGTTATGCGGAATTTTTTTGCGGAGGTTGATCCACAAGAGGTATATTTTCACCCAAAAAATATGCGATGCTCAAAATAACACATTGGGGATGTTACAGCTGCAGCATTAGGTGACGTGGTAACCCCCAAACTGCAGTCGGGAATTCCCTTACAATATATCGCGGTCTATAAGAAAAAGGTAAATTTCCCGTAGTGCTAGTTTGTTATTTCTTTCTGCCCCCTTTTCCCTCTCTAGCGTGCTCGATTTCTCATCCGAGGGTGCCCGATTTGCATCGCTTAGCGTCGATTTTTTCTTAACACCTTAACCTATGCTAGTATTTAGCTATTTACCCCGGCGGAAACGGGGTAAGATTAATTGACATATTCCTTGAATCTTAGCCCCATAATACCCCTCTAGGGACCCCCAATGACCTTGGTGGGTATGTCAAATTGACCGCATGAGAGCCACCGCCAACGATATATAGGGTCTTTCAGCGGACACAATGGTATGACAAAGTTCGAATGGTATGTCGATCAAAGAGGTAATGAAACCCATGCTAGCATGGGAGTTAAAGACGAAGTCCCTTTTGCAGTATGTGCTGAATATATCAGTTGGACTGTATATTCACTGTGTGTCAGATAATCAGAATAATCGGATAACAAAGAGAGTGAGAACTTCCCGTTATATGTTCGGGGTCGAGGGTTCCGGGACCGGTGACAGTCATACACCCTAACTATAGGAATGACAGTCGGGGCGTCACTTCCAGCACACCACCAAGGGTGGCGACTGGCAAACTAGGTGGTCACGGAACTGAAACAAACGCCTACTCGGCTTCGGTGGAAATAAGCATCCTACAGGAGAACCTGTCCTTTCTGGCAGGGCAACTCCTGAAACTAGCAATCGGTGAGGCATACTGCAGAATACATATACAGTTAAAACCATAAATTAAGCCCACCTTGGGGCAACCTGGACCAACAACATCTCGATCTGGAGGCAGGCTATTCCAATCCCGTCAGCTCTAGCCATGTCGATAGTGCCCGGGAGAGCCGGTGCCACTGTTACAGCGCCCAGGAGAGCTGGTACCACTGTTGGACAAATCATGCGTAGAGCAAAATGAGAAAGTTGAGAAAGTGCCGATGTTGTCGTAGCCAGCTGCACCGTGTGCAACCAGCCGGGTCTTGTGCTCGATTGAAGAAGAAGGTGCATCCTCGTCCTCCCCGCCCCAGGTGGGTGGTACATAGATCGGCGACGGTGGAGCACCACCCGGCGAGGGCGGCACGGTAACAATCGGAGCCGCTACGGGCGGTTGCGAGGGACCCGGGTACCATGTCTAAAGGGTGCCGAGGTAATCTCCATTGCCGTTGGGGCACCACCCCTCCGGCCGCCAATAGAGCGCCGGCGGGACGGCCGTGGGTGTCGGCACACCAGCTCCACCGACCCCGTCGCCGATGTGCTCCTGATACGGCTGTAGATACAAGCGCCGTGAATATATTATCAATATACAAAAGAAACACTGCAAAGTTGGACAGCAATGCGAGTGTACGGATGAGCGGGTTTGTGAGTGCAGTCTCTGTAAGAAGATCTGCTGAAGCACAACGCTTCCTCACTTTTATACCTACATCACCCATCATCTTAGATGGTACCGCCATTGGGTTGTGAACCCGAGACGTAGGTTGAACGACCAGCATGGTAGTAACGACTAGTTCGTTCATGCTGCACATGCGAGTTCTGCGCATGCTGAAAGCTAAAGATGGTTCTTGGTTTGTTTCCAAGATGTATCTTTACTTTGCCATCTTCGAGTTCAATCATACGAACTCTCGATGACAGGGATGCCTGATGATATGACATAATCATCTGGCGACATGTACAGTCATCGTCGACCGTACTGACGACTGTCATAAATGTATGACGCGACTCGACCTGTACAGTCATGATCGACCATACTGTCGACTGTCATAATAATATATGACATGACCGACTGTCATAATAATATATGACATGACATGACATGGTATGACATGTATGACAGGTATGACACGTATGACATGTATGACACATATGTCATCGGTCATAACCCTGACAGATCTCCCCTCTTAAGAGAGTTGTGACCTCACAACGGGCATACCTTTGTATATGTCTTTGATGTCTTTGTTGTTGTCGCTTCTTGCTGGTACCAGTCTTCTTACACCGATTTGAGGCGTCCCTCATGGTGTTTTTAGGTTATTGGGGGGAACTGAGTCCACTTTAGTCCCTCACCTTACAGTTCTTAGGATGTAGCCCACCTTTCTGGAAATCGTATCGTTGAGTGACGTTTCAAGGTTCAATGAAGAGCGTTTTCGCGATACAATCCTACGCTGGATTACTGATTGATCCACACGTTATCATGTATGTGCTAGACGATTCAAAGCATCCGAAGTCTACGTTACGGATTATTTGCGCTAGCCGTCGTCGCTTTAGCGAACGATGATCCCACGATTTAACGATTTATAATCGCACGATTCTCGGCCTGATATAGTGCACCCAACCCTTCCTCCCCTCCTTAAGCTACTTTGGAGGATTATAGGTGGCGATGGGGAGCCCGATTTTTGGGGCTTGTTTTTAATGCAAACGGAGTGGTCCTGCTTAACGGAATTGGACTTATAATCCTCAACCGGTCTGCTCAACTCCTCAATGTTTTTGTCCAGTACGCACGCTTTGACGAACATCTATCGCGATGAGTGAGAATGGATTCGCCACGTACTAATGTGAAATTTATTTAGTTATGTTTGTCAAGCACAACTTAGGATCACAACTCCGTCTACCTCAGTCGATGTCTCCGGTAGCTTCGGATGACTGGCCAAGAATCCGATGACAAACCACGGTTTTGGCAAAGGTAGCATTTAGCAGTTTTTATTTATCCACAGATATGATATCTCGCATGTGTGCGTATCTGTGCAAGGGTATGATTTTGAACAAGGCTCACTACACCTTTAGCAAGGAAGGATCAATTCCCGCTTCAATGCAACATAATGATAAACATTAAGAGCAAGGTTATATAGATGATCGACATGTATTAGTATATATTACAAGAAGTAAGGGCATAAGGCTTAATATAATGGTTAGCCTTCATAGGCAGCTATAATGTCTGCTGCATTGGTCAGCTCTGTGGCTTTGACCCAGGTGTCATGCTCAGGACCGTAGCCTGCATATCGTACTAAATAGTATTTGACACCTCTAGTGAACTTATCCGAGAGTATATGTGATATCTCAAACAGTGGTTGCCCTTCTTCGGTGATCATCTGTGGCAGAGGCAAAGGTGCTTGGATCGAGTCATTGTACAGCTCTAATCTGGAAACAGGCTGTACCGGATGAATACGGATATCAAGATTTCCGAAATCTAACTCGTATGCACGTCCATGGCTAAGCACTTTGGAAATAGTGAACGGCCCAATATATGGCTGCTTAAAGTGTCTGCCTGCCTCTGTCAAACCAGTCCATTGAATAAACTCGGTCCGTAAAAGAACTTTCTGCCCGACTGCAAACTGCTTAGGCATGTGAGTCTTATTGAATCTGGCTTGGCTAATTTCTGCTGCTCGGAAAATGTTGTCTACCGCGTTGGCATGAACAGCCGAGTACTGGTCAAAATGATCTCGAATAGCTCTTTGTATTGGAACAGGAGCTTCTGGCGGAATAGTGATAACCAGATCATGAGGCGAGAGTGGTTGCGCCATCGAGTCGAGATAAAATGGTGAATAACCAGTTGATGCAGAAACGGTATTGTTAATTGCAAACTCCACCAGAGGCAACTTGTCCTCCCACGAATTGGCTGAAGTATCATTGCAACAACACCTGAAAATGAAAATGCTACTAATCAGTTTGTAAACCAGAGGATGATGAAATCATATCATGAATCAACAATTTGAAAAATACCTGAGGATGTCCTCAATGAAGGCATGGCTCCTCTCATTGGCAGCATTCGACTGTGGATGGTGTGATGACGTCATGGACAATCTCGTACCAGTAGATTTCCACAGTGTCTGCCAGAATGTAGAGGTGAATCTGGGGTCTCGATCTGAGATGATGTTCCTCGGAAGACCATGGAGCTTGAAGATATGCTGCATATAGATGGAAGCAGTATGCTGAGCTGTCCAGGTCATGCTGAAGGGAATGAGATGACAACGATGAGAGAATTGGCACATTACCACAAATATACTGTCGTGCCCATTAGTGGTGATAGGCAGATCAGTGATCCAATCAAGAGATACATCAAGCCATTTTGTCTTAGGCACGGAATATCGTATGTGTGCCTGACCATAAGGCTTGTGTCGCCTCGTTTTCTGGCGCTGACAAACGGGGCACTCCCGAATGTACTTGATAGCTGCCGTTGTCATTCCTGGCCAATAATACCGGCTACGCAGAAGATGAAGCATGCGATTTTTGCCTACATGACCAGAAATAGTGGCTGAGTGGCACTCGTGAAGAAGAATGTGGCGAAGTTGTGTGATCTCACCGTCATCTGTGGGAACTTTAGCTGTTGGTGGAATGTACAGCTGTCTGCCATATATGGTCTTACGAAAGATCAACCCCTGAATGAGCTCGAAGCTGTAGCTGCTGACTGACTGTGATGAAGTCGATGATGTCAGCTTAGCCAAAATAGTCTGTGTAAATGCGTCACGATCATACTCGGATATAATGATGTCGTGTAGCTGATGAGCTGATGAAGAAGATATAAGAGCAATGAATGTAGGATCTGCGGATGGAATGACTTCACTGATGTCCATGTGTTGAAGACAATCAGTAAGTTCAAAAAGTGCAGAGATACGCGTGAGTGCGTCTGCAACCTTATTCTTCTCGCCAGCAATGTGCTCTATACGGAAGTTGTATTCAGAGAGCTCATCCAACCACCGTGCCTGTTTGGGGCTCAGTGTGGATTTGGTCTGGAAATAAACCAGTGGCTGATGATCTGAGCGTACAATAGTCTCAGGAGCTCCCAACAAGATGTGGCGAAAGAATCGGAAGCCTTCCACTATGGCAAATAGCTCGATCTCAGGAATAGGCCAACGTCTCTGTGTATCGGATAGAGTGACGCTGTGATAGCCACATGGCTTCATACCTTTTCCTTGATCCTGGAGTAATACTTGGCCAACGTGTGTGCCTGATCCATCGACCTCCAAAATAGATGGCAGTTTCTGATCTGGAAGTTGTAATACTGGAGCGTTACAGATGGCACTTTTGAGGTTATCAAATGCCTGCTGCTGCTCAGTTTCCCAGACAAACTCTGCATTATCTTTAAGGAGACGATTGAGAGGTTCGGCAACTTTGGAGAACTTTGGTATGAATCTCCTAAATTGACCAACCATGCCCAAGAATGACCGAAGGGATGACTTGCCATCTTTAGCCATACGGCGTAGAGGCTGCTTTCCAACGGTAGGACCATAAGACACTGGAGGCTGAATTGCCATGACTGCTCTGATCCTGTCTTCGATGATGGATAGGCCTGCTTCAGATATGTGATGTCCGATAAAATCTATAGATTTAACGAACAACTCCACCTTGGAAGGCCTGATGAAAAACTGGTGATCTCTGCAACGCTGGAGGAACTGTCGAACATGCTTCACATGACTGTCAAAATCTGGACTGTATACGATAGTGTCGTCCATGAATATGACAAGGAACTGGTCGATGAAGTCGAAAAATGCCCGATTTCCTACACGAAGTGCTGTTGCAGGAGCATTGGTCAATCCGAAAGGCATAACTGTCCATTCATAAGAACCGTATCTGGTGCGAATAGCAGTTTTATGTATATCATCCGGATGAATGGGGATTTGGTGAAAGAACTGGTTGAAATCAAATCTACTGAACCATCTTGATCCCTTCAGCTGCTCTAGTAGGGTGTCATGTGGTGGTAGTGGATACGTGTCCTTGATGGTGATGTTATTCAGGGCACGATAATCACAACACATCCTCCACTTTCCCCCTGGCTTAGGAGCGAAAATGATTGGGCATCCATATGGCGATGATGATGGACGAAGGATACCCAACTCGACATATTTGATGATTTGCCGTTTGAGTTCCTCCATCATGGGTGCTGGAATGGTGCGTACTGGCTGTGAAGGAGGCTTATGTCCAGGTTCGATGTCGATTCTATGATATCCACCTTCAAACCGCTCTGGCCTATGACCAGCCGGAAGATCCTCTTGGAAAACGTCTGAAAAGTCTTCTCTCACTTGATCACGTGCTGCTGTGACCTCGGGGTCTTCCATTGTGGTGTCTGAGTCTGATGCTGCAAAGACCAATTCACCATCGACCTCGGAGAGGAAAAAGAGATATGCTACGGCTTCTTCAGCCGAACCACTGGATCGAATGCGACGGAGATGTTTCCTCATAGTGGTGGCACTGACCAATTCCATTTCAGGAAGGCCATCTGAGTCTGGAGTCTGCTCAACTCTGGACAATACTGTGCGAATACTGGAGCCTGATGAATGCTTCCTAGTGATCGTCAGATTTTTGGTCTGAAAGTCAATATGTGGATTCCTCCTCTCCAACCAATCTTGACCCAGAATGACAGTGAATGGTTTCATGTCAATGATGTAGAGATCTACTGAATCCTTATACTTGCCCAGCGTGAATGTAGCATTGGGAAGATAGGATGTACAGGGTAATTGGCTTCCTCCAGCCAACCCCACTGAGAATGATGATGAATCTGATGGTGATATACCCAGCTGAGAAGCAAATTGTCTGTCGATAAAAGATGATGTGGCTCCTGGATCAACCAAAATGTGAGTATTCTGTCCATGGACTTTCCCCTTATACAGCAACAGCTTTTTCTGCGATTTCAGCTGTGCTGTCTGAGATTGCATCTGTGCGATGTTTTCTGTGGGATTATCCATCTGCTGAAACTGCAATGTCAGACTGGAAAGGACTTCTTCTGAGATACTCTCAATCCGGCCACTTGCTTCAGTGGCATCTGGAGGCTGATCTATCCCCTTGGGGGTGCTCTCATCACTGGTACCTGTGCAGTACCCTGAGAGTTTCCCTGAGGAGCTGGAGCTGATGGAACTGGATCTGGAGTTGCAACTGCTGCATTGATGCTGTGCTGACTCTTCAGTTCCTTGACCAAGGTGTTGATCGTATTGATGAGTTTGCCAGACCCATCCTTAGCACCCTGATTCTTCTGTGGCTGTCTCTGATTCTGAAAAGGATTCTGAGCTGGTGGCTTACCCTTGATCTCCTTTCCATCATTGGTCCTGGTGGCAAAACAATCCTTCTCGATGTGACCAACACGACCACAACGATTGCAGGTCTTATCATTCTGTGATTTTCCTTTTCCTTTTCCTTTGCCCTTGCCTTTACCACCTTTTCCTTTGTTCCGATTCTGATTGGAGTTCTGACTGCCACTCTGATTCCAATTCCGATTTCTGTTGGTTCTGTCATATGGCTTCTGGCCACGTCCTCTGTCCTTATCCTTCTTGGATGGACCTCCAGATGACTGCTCCTTCTGACCCCGATAGTGAAGGGTTTCTGATTGCTTTGAGTGAATGACGTAGTTCAAATCAAGCAATATCTGTGTGGTTTCTTGCCACGACAGATTGTTCCTCTGCTCTTCTGTCAGGTATCTGAGCTGGAACTGTCTGCGGAGATCAGAATCCATACTGGTGACGAATCTGTCCTTTATTAGCACATCATTTAAATCAACTGCTGCTAAAGAAGCCAGTGATGTAAATGTGCGCAAATAATCTGCAAAGGTTTGGGTTCCTTGAGTCAGTGCCATTAGGTGTTTCTTGGCTACTGATCTCTTATGAGGATTACCAAATTGTCTGAGGAACGTCTGTCTGACCATCTCATAAGTGGCATATGGTTGTTGTGCCAAGACCTGGAAATAGTGTCTATCGTTATTCTGTATGAGAGTAAGAAACACTGTGATCAAATCCTTATCATTGACACCTGGATAAGTGAACTGGAAATATCTGTCCACTGTATCCAACCAGACCTCTGCGTCCTGTCCTGATTTGAATTCCCTAGGTGGTGTCATTTTCACCTTGGGGACCAAACTGGGTGGAGCTGGTGGAGCTGGTGCTGGTACTGTATCTGCATCTGGATCTACAAAGACCATCGGAGGACTGTCTGCTGTATACTCTGCTTCTGGTGCCTGAGGCTCATTGGCAGGATCCTTGTACCGGCTCATATCTGGTTTCATGCGACTGACATTGTCATAATAGCCTATGTGGTCATATCTGGTTAGTGTATCGGCATAACCAGCAATCCACTTTGGAACCTTAAACCGACTGTATGCATCGTATGAACCAAGTATGTCGAAAAACCAAGTCGAATGATCTGGGTTGATATCAGGAATCTCATGCTCTTCCTCTTCGATAGTAACCATCTAAAAACAAAACACAGCACAAAAAATACCTTCAGCTAATTGTCTAACTGAGTGTGTGTGATTTATATGTTATATATGGTATATCGGTATGTTTACATACATGTATTATATTCGTACATAATAATGAGGTAAGTATATATATATATCCACCTTCTTCCCCCCTCAAGGAAGTGTGTGATATAGTGGCAGTTGTCAATTGCCAATACCTCAAAATAGCATGCATTCCTTATAGGAATCAGCTGTTACAGTTTTAGGGTTGCAGCCCTACAGTCCTTGGGTTGTAGCCCTGCAGTTTTTGGGTTGTTGCCCTACAGTTTTAGGGTTGTTGCCCATAGTATTATCATGTCTATGATGATTTAGCATGATATAATAATACCAAAAAACGAAGTTTTACGAAATAAAACTGGCATTTTAGAGCATATATAGTTACAGTGACCCTGTTACTCAATACAGTGTTTAGGGTGTTACTTGATATCAGTAACCCTAATACAGGTAAAAAATAAGCAGTATAACGTTTTTGCAAAGATTTTTAAGCAAAACTGCATTCAATACCTAAGTGAATGTTAAGTGATTTTCAGAGGGTACGTTACACCCCTGACACACACATTCAAATATTAGGGTGTTACAGGGTGTTACACGTGTTATTTCTTTCAGGGATTGTTATTTGATAGATAAATATCCATTATAGCAAAAAAAAATCAATCCCGAATTTGCAAAAGATTACACGTATTGTATTTTGACCGATTTTTCGTTACAGCCAATATGTTCACCCCTATATATTACACACCTAATATCTAGGGTGTTACACGAGATATGACTATTGTCATTATGATTTTCTCATACCTCAATAGGTATAAAATCATATTATCAAATAAAATAGGGTCCGATTTTCAATTTTCAAATCTATCGCAAACGGATTTTACCCATTTTGGCCGTTTTTGGCTATATGTATATATATATATATATACATATCTCTGTGTGTGTGTGGACTGCAAAGTACAGAAGCACTGCAAATCACTTCACCTTTGCACATGACAAATTTCATGGCATAAAAGTGAATTATTCTGCATATCAACATCTGAGGTTGATCACATTTCTGGGTTTTACTGATTGAAACCCATGGAGGCAAATGCACTCTCTGGTGATATTTAAGATATATCAACTGTAAATGAATTCACAGTTGTGTCAGATCCTAAGATATATTTGGATGTATACAACGAGTATATCAAGTGATATCTCTATGTTCAAATACATCTGGACACTGCTAGATATAATCTGAGCAGTTTTTACACAACACAATGTTTGTGTGTGTGTACGTCCACAACCACCTTTTGTCAATTCATGTATGGTTGCTGATCTGAGTTGGTACATGCATGTGAAGTGATCATCTGTATCAACTGTCAGAATGCAATGTAGATATTGATGTTGCTCCAGCGATAGTGTGTGGAATGACGAGTGGACTGCACCCAACAGTTACCAGCTGTTTAATGGGTGCAGTATCTTGCCTTCGGGTCTGGAGATAACTCCATCCAGCCCTACAGCATCTTGTCTTATCCTGCTCCCTTATCTATCGCAATCACTGACATTTTCCACGCACATGTGTTTGGAAAATGGTATCTATGTATTATGTATTGATACAATACTTGATCATTACACTTGGAGTCAGTGTATTGTCAACATGTATAATGAATGCTAGTGTTTGTGCAGTGTATAGTACTGCTGATTAGTACTAGTGTGTGTGTGTGTGTTTACTTACACACACTTTGCAAGATCTTTATGGATATCACAATATCCTAACAACCTATCATGCAGATTGTCAGCATACCACGTACTGATTACATCTAACATGATATATATAGTTTAGGGATTGTTGTAATTCCATGATAATCTCATTACGAAATGAGTTAATGATAGATTTTACATGAAGCTCAGGTGAGCATTCCTTCAAGTAATCCACCATAGAATGTACATGTTACCTGGAGAGCATCTCGGCTCCACCAGGGCACGACAAACTAATTATGGTGTTGTGATTACTGTCAGGCACCCTTTGCAACATGGATTCGAATATAGACTAGCATTCACCGCAATATGCTTATGCTCTATGTACTACAGCTGTTATCGTGATCAAGCTGTACAGTATAATAAAGTATGTACCATTTACAACATTGCAATCATTCAGCATAAGATGTGTGCATGATATAGAAGTATATGCACTGTGTATTAATGATTGCTGTAAGTGAAATGAGTGTATGTGTGTGTGTGCTGATCTGCACACACATATTGTGCACAGATCATTGTGCTGCTGATAAGTATAATGCTGATGATCAAAAGTATTTGTGTGGTCATCAGAACATTGGAATCTGCTGCAGTATGATAATAAGGCATTCACAGCAGTATGTATCCACAGCATAGCGATCATGTGCTCTTAGCATTCCTGCATATATACAATCGTTCTGCATATGATTTCATCGTGCGTACACATGTGTGCTTCTCACTGCATGTAGACACATTAAAACTGTACGTGCTAAAATCGAGCATTCCTCGCATTTTATGAAATCATGAAAGGTATGTATTATGCTGACAGGCCATACATCATTGCACGCAGTGATTGTAAACAGTGCGTAGAGATGATTTGCAAAAATCGCTGATGTACGTTGTATACAAATGCGAGCGCGCTGCTGATGAAAAGTATGAATTGTCGTCGCCATTCATCAGCACATGATACGGGCGCTGACATGTATACAAATTAAGATTCTGTCGATGACCACTATGTCATATATCATTCTGGACAATTTTCGAACGTGATTCTTGCAAGCGCGCGCATGCTGCGATCAACTTCTGCAAAATATGTGACCATCGCGCAGTATGCGACCATCGCGCATGCTGCCATCTGCAATTTAGTGATCATCGCGCATCAACATATATGAGGCCGTACAAAAAGCAATTCAGCGCAATCATGAAAATTGCGATACTGCGCTGATGATTTTCCGCGCGGAAACGATTTTGCCGATGACTTATCGCATCTGCGAACATGCATATATCCGCGAACCATTGATCGTGTACATTTCATTGCTGCGCCGATATATGTCATATGCACACCTTATCGCGTATATGTGCGATCAGCTGTTTCTGCGAGTACGCTGCGGAAAATCTTCTCGCGCAATTTCTGTGCTGTCGATATGCGAACGTATATTTTTATTCGGGCTGCAGATATTCAATTTATGCGAACGCTGTCGTATGTGCGCCCTCCTGCAAACCTGCGAACAATATTAAATATGCTATGTCTATCACTGCACCCACTTGGGTTCTCGAGTATCGTGCCTTGACGACTTTGAGAATACCACTGATACGGCTGTAGATACAAGCGCCGTGAATATATTATCAATATACAAAAGAAACACTGCAAAGTTGGACAGCAATGCGAGTGTACGGATAAGCGGGTTTGTGAGTGCAGTCTCTGTAAAAAGATTTGCTGAAGCACAACGCTTCCTCACTTTTATACCTACGTCACCCATCATCTTAGATGGTACCGCCATTGGGTTGTGAACCCGAGACGTAGGTTGAACGACCAGCATGGTAGTAACGACTAGTTCGTTCATGCTGCACATGCGAGTTCTGCGCATGCTGAAAGCTAAAGATGGTTCTTGGTTTGTTTCCAAGATGTATCTTTGCTTTGCCATCTTCGAGTTCAATCATACGAACTCTCGATGACAGGGATGCCTGATGATATGACATAATCATCTGGCGACATGTACAGTCATCGTCGACCGTACTGACGACTGTCATAAATGTATGACGCGACTCGACCTGTACAGTCATGATCGACCATACTGTCGACTGTCATAATAATATATGACATGACCGACTGTCATAATAATATATGACATGACATGACATGGTATGACATGTATGACAGGTATGACACGTATGACATGTATGTCATCGGTCATAACCCTGACAGCTCCGGTGTCGCTGATGATTCCTGCGCGGAGTGATTTTGGGAAGGCACGGCAGTTGCACAGACAACGAATAGCATGCAGATTGCGAGAGATGTGAGGGCGGAGAACCCAAAACCCATCGGCGGTATGCCGCACCCCAAGGCCCGCCGCGGTGGCGGAAGACCGTCGTCGCCATCCTCGGAGTCCTCCCCCGCTACTGAAACATAGTCCAAGGGTGCAACGGGCCCCATGTAATGCATCGCAAGGGTCGGCTCCGGCCCAGTCAGGTCCAAATTTACCGCGAACTTGTCCATGAAGGACATGTGCGGCTCGTGGGCGTGCAGTGCGCTGACGGGGTACAACCCCTCGTCGGACACCATCGACTGCGGAGCGGTAGGCGGTGCTGGCGGCGGTGGCACGGCCAGAGCGTCGGCATGGACCCTGTCGTGGACCTTGAAGTTGTTGATGTTCAAAGCACCACCAACCGCGCAGACCCCGAAGCGGGTGTCAGCGGGTTGGCAGTACCCCAGATACTCCTCGGCGACAGCGAAGGAGAAGGCGGAGACGGTGTCGTAGAGCTCCGGTTTGCCGTCTGCAATGTAGCAGACGGCGTCGAAACGAGCGGGGTCGTTGCTCTCCATGGCGTTCTGGAACAGCGTGGCGAAGACGGCATGCTCGCTGTCCGCAACGCTGAAGCCGTGTGCACCAACATGTCCACGTGGCCCGCCGTTCGGGCAGTCCCGATGCCAATGCTTCTCCGCCGTAGCGGAGCATGTAGGGTTCCCGCACAATGGAACGAACGTACCGGTGGGTTTGTGGAAAGCCACATTCTTCGAAGGTTTCCCACGGAAGTTCATTCTGCGGGAAGTTGCCGTGCTCGGGAAGAGGCGTCGCAGCGAAGCGGTTGCCGTCACCATGCCCACCTCGTCCGACGGCGTGCTTCTTGTCGTTGCGGGTCGTGAAACCCCTGGTGTCGTCGATACGGTTGTGAATGTCAGGGCTCGCTATGCGAACGCTATGTTGACGCGGCTGCTATTGAACAGTAACAGTCGAAAGTAATATTATGGTGGGTTATGAGTGCAACAGTCTGGTGACCAGAAGTGCTTGCTTGAGCCCAATGCTCCTCATATACTTCCAGTGCCCTCACACATCTCATGCGTTACCACCATCGGGTTGTGAACCCGAGGGCACTGGGTGAACTTCCCGCATCGGCTGGTCGATATAGCCTTTGATGCTCGCATGCTGTTCATAATAATAATAATAATAATAATAATAAAACATTTACGCTAGCAAAGGGGACAAAGTCCTGAGAGTGCGGTATCCCTGCAAAGCAGGCTAGTGAAAACACCAGGGGGCTACTCCCTCTGCTATAGCGCGCCCACAAAGGGGCTCAACCCGCTTTTCAGCAGGGTGACATCTAGAGAAAAAGCTAAGTGCTAGGCGGTTCATTTCATGCTAGAAGCGAAGACGCGTCTTATTAGGACCATTCGGTTCTTCAAGACTTGTCTTGCTTCGCCATCTCGATGCCATATACTTGGCCTCTCGATGACAGATGTCACTCACCTTAGGTGGATGACAGACATTATGACTGTACATGTCATAGTCGACCGTACTGCTGGATGTGACACACCGTGTGTCACTTCCTGTTATCTGTACTAGTACTCCGTACAGTACGGGTGTCACAGGTTTAGGGTTTCCGGCATAAAGCCGAGACTAACTTATGTTTTATCTACACTCTTGAAAACCGAAAGTGAAAGCATTCTGACCGTAACACAATATATAGTCGTAGTTATATATCTCACAGGTTATGGTGCGCCAGGCACCTTCCACTACTTTTGGTAGCATGATTGGCTAAACGCCTCCGCTTGGTGGGGCGTTGGGGGCCCCATTTGATGGTTGCGCTATGAGGACTCGCGGTTG
The DNA here is from genome assembly GCA_001247695.2 of Cymbomonas tetramitiformis. Classification (NCBI taxonomy): domain Eukaryota; kingdom Viridiplantae; phylum Chlorophyta; class Pyramimonadophyceae; order Pyramimonadales; family Pyramimonadaceae; genus Cymbomonas; species Cymbomonas tetramitiformis. The sequence continues at coordinate 22,040 of LGRX02016165.1, forward strand.
AGGCACGCGTCGTTACGGAGTAATTGTGTTTATCGCTGCAGCGTACCCTACGTGATTTTCTGGATGTCCACGGGATTTTCGTTTTGACTGGAATTGATCACTCTTTGTCGCGGACTTCTTGCGCAACGTGTACTTCGACTTCCACATTTCTACAATTGGGATTTCGCAGTTACGGACGTTTTGACTGCTTTTGCCATCACCATTTCCGCGAGTTCCTCCTCTCCGCGCCATCGCCACCTTACCCCGACGTACCCACCTATAGGATTTTTATCATGAGTATTTCTTCGCACGCTACGCCTCCCATGGGGGCTCACAACCGGATTCGTCTAGACACAATTTTTTCCCGAGACGTTGGGATGCGCTATCGGCCGACACCTGCATCTCCAGCAGCAAATTTGACGGCTCCTGAGCGGGCACGTGCCGTGGCCGTTCAGAATTCATCATGGGACGTGGATCTAATCAAGAGGACGTCTCGGGACGCTCTTGGCTCCAAGGATGCGGCATTCCGGGGTGACGAGTCGGACCGCAATGTACTATGGACGTCGTTGGTGACATCTTTACAGTCGGCATTTGAGCTGAAGGACACCGCCAACGACACCCTCTTCGACTTGGCGGACTCCACCAAGGAGGTCAACAACGTCTACAACGCCATCCTCTTTACGACGTTGACATCTTTAACGAAGCCGCACTCGCCCGCAAGGCGTTGGGTGGACGCTTCTGGACGTGCTTCCCCGCGAGATGGGAAGCGGGCTTTACTTGAGGTCACGAAGAGGCTCCTTCCTCGTATTCTCCGACCCCTTGGGAACTACGAGGAGTTATGTGCTATCTACTTCGACTCCAAGCTCGACCCCGACCCGTTAATTCAAGATTTTGACGCCTGCTTGACCGCCATCCGCAACGCAACCTCTGGTCCGCTCGACGACATGGTGGCCAAGAAGCAACTGCTCGCGTCCCTCGACCCCATCATGTACGACAAGGTCACCACGCCGCTACGGCTCGACGTGGACTTGGTCAAGGTCGACCTCGAGGACATCTACGCCCACATCCTCGAGATTTGGGAGAGCGAAAACGGTGTTGGCCGCGCGAGGCAGCCTAAGCCGTCACCTCCGACTTCACCGGCTATGCTTTACTCTGGTGACGTGAACGTCAAGGACCTCATCATGGAGTTCGAAAAAAAGTCGTCCCCCTTTCCCCGACGACAACAACACGGACAGACGACGGAAGCCCTTTCGCCGACGACAACAACATCGGCCTTCGGGCACAGTACGCGGGCTTAATCCCTTCTCCGCCCTCTCTCCTTGCTACCCGCGTGCACGAGGCGCGCACGGCTCTCCGTGAGCTGAAGCAGGTAGCCGGCGGTGTTGAGTCGGCTCCTCAGCATTTCCCCATGGTTCATTTCGGCACGGCCACGCCCGCCGTGATCGACGAGAGCATCGCGGAGCCCGAGCCGCAAGTGACGATCGACAACGACGAGGGCGCGCTAATCTTCCCGAAGCAGTTCGTCGACAACGAACCCCCCTTCGAGCAATCCTTTATGGACGGCATGTCTGTGAAATTGGGCTTCTTCGAGCCCGAGCCGCAGGTCTCACTTAAATCCTTCAAACCCCTGCCTCCGTACATTTCTTCCACGCATGATTTAGCTAGCGTGGCTGACTCGGAGTCTGGCGACGAGGAATTGCGTGTGGACACGCCGCCGCCCGCTCCACGGGTTGGTGGTGTCCGGGCGCCGTCAATTGGAAGTATCCTCACGGCAGCAGCACTGCCGGCTCTGTTCATGTGTGTTAGCATGGCCTTGCTCAACACCGTCACCGCCTCTGCACTTTGTGGCGTGGAGATTGCTCCACGGGCGGTGGTGTCCGGGCAGTACTTCGATGGCTACTGCCCAAATTCATGGTCCTACCACAAGGACCAATGGGCAATTGCGGTTTCGATCACTAAATCGGCTATTCGAGGCACAGGCAACATTTGCGCATGATATTTATGAGTTAAATGAATTTTATTTCTTATAGCGGCGGCCCCCATGAGACTTTAGGTGTTCGTTCGGTTGAACGACACGCTTTAGGGGTGTAATTTCACCAAAAGCTTGAAGAAAATGGTGGTCCTACCACAAGGACCACCGTTATTTTGAGTATTAGGAGTCACATGGGGGGCTCACGGTGATGCTCATGGTTATACATCTTAAGTTTATGACCAAATAAGATAACTGAATCGGTTACTTCGCACCCTCATCATCATTTCCGCTCTATTTCAGCATGGCGCATGTTCAACACAATGCAAATTCCGAATTTAGTGAATTTCGGACTTTAGAAATTGGCATTCATCCATTCTAAAGTGTACACGCCAGTCGAAAAATAAGATATTTGGATGATGTTAGACTTTCAGAAATTCGCAATACATATATACTTGAAGATTTAATGTGCCGCACACACCAACCTTGCGATATATGCCCTCTAGCAAGCAATTATGATGGCTGGATGGTCAGCTCGCGTGACCACTGTTTTAGGGGGGAAACCAACGAGCCAATATATTAGAGGGGAAGCCAACGAGCCAACGAACCAATATATGCATTCCAACCGGGCCTACCGCCCAAATATGATTGGGACATATGTATATGTTCAATTTGATGGTATCCGCGCAGGTGTAGTGTTGATATATGATTAGTAAAAAATTATTGAAGATGAGTCACTAATTTGCCACATTTTGAAATTTCCAAAAAAATCCGTTTTGAAAAATTTGAGTGTAGAGGTTTGAAATGCGTTCGTCATGGATATATGGGATGGATATAGGCCAAACCAGCGTTCGAATAAATTAATATAGGACCTATATATACCACCTTTCATTGGTTAGACACCACAAATCACGGGAGATGGCCAATTAAATTATCGGAACAATGGTCCTCGTGGTAGGACCAAATCGTCGATTTGGTCCTACCACAAGGACTGCGGGGCAGTAGCCATCGATTGTCAGGATTGCGCAATGGACTTCTTCCCTGACTCCACCTTTCTGGACTCTGGACCCGCTGACCCCGACGACAACTTCAATCTGGACTCTGGTTCTCTGGACTTTGACACTTTTGACTTCTTCAATCTGAACTTTGAGATTGACAACAGCGACTTCAACAGTGAACTCTACTTTGTAGACCACTTTCAAAGTGGCTAGAGTTGTTTTGTGACTGCTAGTAGCTTGCTAGATCAGTATTGGGCCAAGATGCCTGCCTGTGTGCACAGCTAGCTAGAGATTTGGGACCGCCCTGGCCAAGAGCACAGGCCCCCTCTAGAATTGTTTCCACCGCTCGAGATGGTGTGTTTTCAGACTGCAACAACCCTGCTCCACCCTAACTCTTCCTCCGTAATAGTCCAGGGTGGTGTGCTGGATGTGACACACCGTGTGTCACTTCCTGTTATCTGTACTAGTACTCCGTACAGTACGGGTGTCACAGGTTTAGGGTTTCCGGCATAAAGCCGAGACTAACTTATGTTTTATCTACACTCTTGAAAACCGAAAGTGAAAGCATTCTGACCGTAACACAATATATAGTCGTAGCTATATATCTCACACGTACTGACAATACTCGACGATTGTATGTCATTATGACATATGACATATGACATGACATGACATGGTATGACAGGTATGACAGGTATGACCGGTATGACAGGTATGACCGGTATGACATGTATGACACATGTGTCATCGGTCATATCCCTGACAGATCTCCCCTCCAAGAAGTGTTGTGACTTGCCCCTGACCCATATTTTTTTTGAAATTTTTCCACGAAGCACCTATATTTTTCCTCCCATTTTGAGAAGGCACCTATATTTTTCCTAAATTGTTTTGCTCGAAAATGAGCATGCGGGCCCCAAACACTCCCAAGTTGCGCCGAAAATCGTTCGTGCGCGGAGGTGCGGAGGCGCGGAAAGAAACGCGGTGAGATGTGATATTGCGGTGGGATGTAATATTGCGGTGAAATGTAATATTGTGGTGGGATGTAATAACGCGGTGGGATGTGATATTGCGGTGGGATGCAATATTGCGGTGAGATGTAATATTGCGGTGGGATGTAATATTGCGGCGAGATGTAATATCGCGGTGGGATGTAATAACGCGGTGGGATGTAATATTGCGGCGAGATGTAATATTGCGGTGGCGGGATGTAATAACGCGGTGGGATGTTATATTGCGGTGAGATGTAATAAAAGAGAAAAGGGAGAAAAAAAAAAGAAAAAAAAAGGCGGAGAAAAGCAGAGGGGGCGAGGGGGAATTACATATGCACTTTCATTCCAGATAACACAATAAACACTTTCACACGAAGATAAGCACTTTCACTCCAACGAATTCGGGTTTTCATAAAATTACAGCACCCGCCTATTATACCGAAGCATAAGTGCACTTTGCAAATAGTCTGCCATGGTGTTGTCCTGGTTCTCTCCGAACATATTTTTCAGCAGAGAGAAACCCCGTTCACATGCACACGAGTTGGGAGACAGTGAAAAAACTATTCTGGCTGCTTGCCCCCACTTTAGCAGGTTCCGTGCATGTTTCCTCCACCATCTTAACACAGCATCTGTGAAAGCAGCCACGTCACTGTGGTCACAGCTGAAACCTGCTGCTGCCGCCATGTATTTCGGCAGCTCACCTTCCAGTTCAGCCACCAGTTTGCCACCCGCATGACGTGCCAATGGAACCACAGCCGCCAACCTCTGCACCCAGCAGGCATCGACAGCATTCTCCGCAACGAACGACGGGTCAAACAATTGTGCTAGCTCACACACAAGGTATGCACGCGTGCAGTCGTATGAGCTATCGCACTGACCTGTCAACCGCTTCTCGAGATACTCGTAGGCACCCTGTAGCTCTGTGATGGCCCACTGTCGAAGCTCCTGTCTGGATACGTCCATCAGCGGTTTCACCTCCGCAGCCGTCATTGTTTCTGAGTCCCCATCGTTGTCAGGGTCATGACCGATGACATATGTGTCATACATGTCATACGTGTCATACCTGTCAGACATGTCATACCATGTCATGTCATGTCGAGTCATGTCATATATTATAATGACAGACAGTCGTTAGTACGGTCGACTATGACTGTACATGTCGTCAGATGATAAGTCACATCGTCTGTCATTATTCAAGGAAAGACTTGAATGACACCTGTCATCGAGAGTTCGTATGTCGAACTCGAAGATGGCAAAGCAAGATACGATCTTGAAGTAACAAACAAGAAATCATCTTCGCTTCAAGCATGTGCGGAACAAGCATGCGCAGTATTATGGGGCGAACGTATTATTCGTTCTAACGATACGGGTCGTTCAACCAATGTCTCGGGTTCACAACCCAATGGCGGTACCATCTATGCGATGGGAGACATTCGGTATTTAGATGAGCTAGCGTTGTGCTAGAGGCAGCATCTTCTCACGGAAGTCACTGCACTCATCCCGCTCATAACTCGCACGTGTGTTACAATCCAATAACACCGCGCTTTCTATTATATTATTGATATATTGAGGGCTCGCATATCAGCCCTAATAGATGGTACAGTATTCTAAACTCGTCGAGGCACGAGAACGAGAACTCAAGTGAGTGCAGCGTCAGATATAGTATATATTGTATTGTTCGCAGGTTGCAGGTTCGCGCATACAGGCGACAGCGTTCGCAATCATATTGAATATCTGCATAGCGAATAATAATATCTGTACGCTCGAATATCGACAGCACACGGATTGTGCGAGGATTTATCATCGCGAACATATTCGCAGCTGATAGCATTCGCAGGGAAATCGTCTTGACACTATAAACGACAAGGTGTGCGCACAGTGTACGGATCGTATACATATGATGTCAAAATTCGCAGGGTTGTCACGGTATGCGAGATGCAGATGCGCGAACGAAAAATGATCGTCAGTACATATGATTTACATCAACTGCGACTGGACGTACGAAATTTCGTTTAACAGCGCGATCGCATTCATTCATGCGACAATACACCGGCGACAATGATATACTTTGTGAAATAATTGGCAACATCGATTTTCGCAAATGATCCGCTAGAACCGTCCATAATAATCCGCTCGTACGATGATTTTTAGCTCGTCAGCGCGATGTGCACCTGCCATGATTTCATCGGATGCAATAAACGCACGATTTTAGGGCGCATGATTCCTGATGCATCTACATGCAGCGAGATATACACATGTCTACAATGTCCGCCATCCGTACATACGCCATGTTACGCACGTCAATATCCTCTGCACAACATTTGTATACACGCAGGGATATTTTGGATGGACGCCTGATGGACACATGATCACTATAATGCAGCATTTCACACTATGTCTTGATGACTGCAGAGATATTTCAAACCGTCAGCATTTGTATACTTATTACAATATAGTGTGCAAGATATGTGTATACTGAGGTTGCAATGATTGCAACACACGCATACATGCAGCATCCACCAACATACAGCACATGAGTATATGCAGCATTACACCATGTATACATTCTATACTGAGTGACTGCAATATTGTAAGCTGTGCATGCATCACCAAAACAGCTTGATCACGATATCAGCTGTAGTATATATACCAGTTTGATCACGTTAGCAACTGGAACATTAGCATCATCCTGCAATATACTGAACATTATACAAGCACATTGCAGTGCATGCTAGATTATATTAGAACTCATGTTAGCATAAGGTGCCTGAAAGTAGTCTTAACATCATAATTAGCTCGTTATGTCCCGGTGGAGCCGAGATGCTCTTCGGATCACATACCGTTCTATGATGGATTACTGGATGGAATACTCACCAGAGCTACATGTAAAATCAACCAGCAACTCAGCTCAACCCACCCCCTGTGCGTGTGCGCACTCTCCAGCTCAACCCAACCCCTATAATT